>JADRCD010121521.1:0-12829 GCA_019843815.1 Montemys delectorum
CTTCCTTCCTTCCTTCCTTCCTTCCTTCCTTCCTTCCTTCCTTCCTTTCTTCCTTTCTCTCTCTCTCTTTCTCTTTCTTTCTTTCTGAGCAATTTGAGCACAATACACTTAGGCCTTTTCAGTAATCTAGTTTGGTGGTATCTGTTATTAATTTTGGAAAGTTCTTATCCATTATTTCTTCAAATATTTCTTTTGCTGTGTTAAGCTTTCTTCCCCTTCTGAAATTGTAATTCTGTGTGTTTTTTACAGCTTAGCATTATGCCATGTCTCGTCTAGTTTAATTCTTTTAAACACTTGCTTTGCACCTTGGGTGATTTCTGTTGGCTTGTCATTATCCCTGTGAGTACTCCCTTCTCCTTTTGTCAGTTTTGCCAGCACGTCTGCTACCTCTCTTCCCGTGTGGCTCCTCTCCGTTAGATAGTTTTAAAGAGGTTTTTATTTCTTTTGAAATTAACCACTTCATCATCTATGCTCTTTAGCTTTTCCATGGAAGTGATTAGCTTATTAATTATTAGTCAAAATTCTTTATCAAAGAGTTTGAAAACCTTTCATAGCTTAGTCTAGTCTGATATGCATGTTGTCTCTTTAGACTATTTTCCTTACTTTTAAACAATGCACTCTAGCTTTTGGTTTAAAACTAGTCACATTGTAAAAGATCCGGAGGTTATGGGTTTTTCCCCTTGAAGTTATTCTTTCTTCTTTAGACATTTCTTTTGAGATTTGATCTGGATAGCAGCTAGGTTTAGTTTGAAGTTTGTTGTTCCTCGGTCACTCTGACTAAGTCACAAGCATCACTCGTAGTGATTCGCTACTCTTAGGGACATACTAGGCATCCACACTTTCTTCCACTTGGATTTGGGTATTCTGGGTTTTAACTGGCTTCGTCCACTTCCGGGGTATGTAGCACTGGGCACAGTGCATTCCTCCCCTCCCTCACATGGAGGACTTGTTCTCTCCTCTTTGTCCTTCTTCACATACAGTGACGTTCACAGTACTTTCAAGGTGTCAATTGCTGATACTCATATCCTAAGGATTTCATATTATATTCTAAAGGAAAAGTATAGGGAATACGGCTGATAGGAATCTTTCCTACGGCTATTCTTCCTCCTCAGCCTCAACAAGAAATGGTGCCTTGAGAGACACATTCCGAGCACATCTCCCTGTATGCTCCCCATATTCCCTATGAGAGTTTTGTGGAATTCATAGAGAAAAATTTAAAAATACACACAGACCTTCTCAGATGGCTCTCAAGGACTCCATGTTCTGTTGTTAATCAATAGTCTAGTAATTTGCCAAGTATTCTTAATTAAGCCTTATTAGCTTATGTGACATTTACTTCTAGGTAAAATATGCATGGATTATTTTAGTTGCTGACATCTCTCTAGATTTCAGTATAGTTATTTTCTTTGAAATGTCAATTCTTCAGTAAAGGCAAGAAGAGATATTGACATGAATTTTTATCAGACATTTTTTTGGGTTGTTGTAATGATGGAAACACATTGTTTTCTGGCTTTCCACAGTAGAATCAAAGTCTATGTTATAATTTTTAAAAATCATTTCCAATAAGTTATATATACAGTTATTTAACATCTTGATGATTTATCTCTTAAAATAATCTCAATAAAATGAACAGGTCACAGAAAATCATTTATGATAACCTTCAATAGTCTAAGAAAATGGTGTGTCTATTAATAGATGATTAGACAACAAATTATGATATATTATAAAGTAGAATAATGCAATTTAAAAACTCCAAAAATACCCAAATATTAATAGCATTATAACTCTAAACAATTTTTGTTGGGTGAAAGTAGCCAGGTGTAAAAGAATAGATACTATATTTTTCCCTTAAATGAAGTTCAAAAGTAGGTGATTCTAAGCTATGATGACCAAGAAAGGAATTGGGTATTTCTAGAGCTTGGAAGTGGTATTATTTAGAAAAGAGAATAAAGGTGTTTTCTAGATTGAGGAAAATATTCTTTATCTTATTGTTTGTAGTTTATATATGTAAGACTTTATCAATGTATGTCTTTACAATTTTACTAAATAATAAATATAGTTTAAATGTTATGTTAAAAAAAAAAAGGAGATATTTTTTAGTGCAGTTTCCCTCTCAAGATCGGTTGATCCCAGGCTTAATTGTTGTTGTTTGTTTTGTTTTTTTCTTTTTATGTTATTAACACTTTCCTTTTCTTTTTTGCCATTATTTCTTTCTTTCCTACTATAATTCAATATGTATCATATTTTATAACATCAGCTACTTTTTTCCCCCCGACAATGGCCTATTTGGGGGCTTGAATGTGATTGGTGAGCAGGCAAATGGGATTTGGGTAACAAATGAAAAACCATGTTTATTTACGTGTGTGTGAATGTGTGCACGTGTACAAGCATGCTGTGTGTATTTCATTGATTGAGTCATGTCTAAGAACACTGGCCCATAGCTAAGGGGAAGTAAGTGGGCCTCCTAGGCAACATTAATGGCGGAGATCTCAAGGAAAACAGTATGGATCTACCCATCTAAGTTCAAGACATTTCAAAGGATGCCTGTGGACTTGACTGCTACCGAAGTGAGGACCGCGAGGTCTCTCAGACACCAGTGAACTTCTATGAGAGCTACATCACCTCTAGATTCCGGGTTTTGAAAGCCCCTACCACACTGCTGCACACATAGAGAGAGAGTCCTGCTAGTTTTCCAGGAGCTGCTGAGAGAATCTAGTTGGTTACCATGATATTAATATATATTTTATATTAACTTTATATTTATATTTCTATAAATTAATATTTTATATCAACTTTATATTAACTTTTAACAGCCTTTTGGGGTTATGCTTAAGCAGAACCTCGTTGGTGCCTACCCCAGAGCAGGTGGCAGGCAATCAATCTCTTGGGGATAGAATCAAAATAGGAGAAACCATGTCAGGCCTACCTTTCCGGCCAAAGTCAGAAAGTCTGCTATAGGGACTTGCAAAGTACTGTCCCTCTTGCATGGGCAGCTGAGCAATGTCTTCCTGGAAGCCAAGCTTTGGTGTACAACAGGCAGGAATACAGAGTATCAACCATAGGGGACTGGGGACAATGCTTTAGATGAGGGCACATTGAAAGCAGGGACACCTAATGGTTTTAGAAAGTCATCAGCTTTGAGAACATGAAAACAAACAATCCTGCAAGTCTAGAAAGTGCGTGAACATCCAGTCATTAAATCATGCATGAAATTGTGAAACCCAACGACCAGAGTCCCTCATAGTTCCAGTGCTTCGGATATAAACTGCTTTATTTAGTTCAAGAGAATCTTCTGAATGATAAAACCAGAGCAAAATGAAATGGTCTGTAACTAAAAGTATAGCATCTGGGAGCTTGGGAGGAAAACAATACCCCAAACAAACAAACTTGGAAGCACTTTAGAATCCATGAGGAAGACACCAATCAGTTTGGGATCACTCATTAAAATGGTTATTGCAAGAGATGTAGTAGGTTTAGGGGGATATGGTAGATTACTTTTGAGTGATGCTAAATGCTAGTCAGTATGGACTGTTCACAAAAATGACTTCCAGACAGGCTAGGATTGCAGATGTAAGTCCCAGATTGGTTGTGTCAAAGGTAACTGCCATAGAGTGGACGAGGCCAGAGAGGGCATGTGGGACAATTGGAGAGGAAGGCCAAGGTAGGAATTGAGATCTTAACATTCGTAACAAAGTTACCGAGTCTGGATGTGCCTGGGAAGGACTATTAATACCATGTTGTCTAGGTTAGCTGTGTATATTGCGTCCTCTAAAGTAATCTCCCTAAGTAACGAGTGTTTTCTTGTTAGCCTTGATTTACAGTCAGACAACTCTGACCCCACCCTGGGACCCACATGTCCTCTCATTCTCCCGTCATGTGTGTGTTTTCTTCTGTTTTCTCAGCCTGCTGCACAGGCAAACTCCAAGTCATTCCAAAATCAGTGTCAGGTATTTGTTTCATTTACACTTTCCATATGAAAATACAGACATGACACCTTCTCACCTTTCATTGTTATAGGATTGCCCTGAATTCACCATATTCACTGTGAAGGTGTGTCACTCCTTCTCCCTCTGGGTGTTACTATGAGGAGATCGATCGCCACATGAGCTATGGAAATCTAAACTGGGAACGTAAAAATAAACATTCGGGTTCAAACAATTATATGACTCTTTCTTTTGTTTGGTTTGAGGTAAGTCCTCACTGCAGCCACGGCTGGCCCAGGCCTGAGAGTCCTTCCCCATCAGACTCTGGGGTTAGAATACAGTTTCTCAAGTTGTTCATTCTATCTACTGGGGAGGTTATAGAAAACTGCTATTCAATTCCAGTCCATTCCCGAGGACTAGCTTCATGAAGCATTATTGATCTGTATCTCCGTATAGTTTTTCCCCATTGATTTGATTAGCTAATCTAACTTGTCCTAGGCCAGGCAGGCGGGGGGGGTTGGTGACGACATTCAGCCCTTCTTCCTTCTCCCTGATGGCGGTTCTGTCAGCATAGAGCAACTAGACTGAACTATCACCGTCAACAAGCATCACCTCTCACACAGGACACTCAAAAGATCACACTCAATCCTGGAATTTCCCTGCTGCTGCACCCTGATCACCAATAGCCTTGATGGTGAGGCACCTATGTGTGATAGTGACCTTACTTTTCACAGTCACAGGGTGTATATTGTACAAAAGAGAATCTTAGAATGAGTTTTCCTGAGATGATTTGTTATATGTAACTGTATGGCTTTTTGAGAAAAAAAAGTCTTGTATAATAGTTTAAAAGATGTACATCTTTTTTTTAAAAATCAAAATTGAATTTAGTATAACCATCCCATCACTCAGTATGCTACTTTGAAAAGCCATGCTTTATGTCCTGAATTTACCCAGGGTTTTCTACACTGAGTATAGAATAGGGAGCACAGTACGTAAGAATACTGCGATAACCTTCTTTGTGAATTGTGTTTATGACTCGTACACATGTTGACTCTCTTGGCTTTACATAAGACCCTACAAAATGGTGTACCATTCCTGTTTTGCAAATAAAGAGAAACTGTGGTACAGAGAGGGTTTATTTCATAACAATCATGACCTATGACAAATTTTGCTATGGATAACAGTATATTTTTAAACTTTTGCAGTTTTCAGAGCTCAAGAATTCTTCTTTTTTGGTTCTAACAATTCAGTGCTCATGATTAATAGGCCAACACAGCTTTCACTAAACATTCTAAATCTTTGGGCCTTAAGGAGCTTAAAGTATTTAAATTTCAATAGAAAGTTGGTGCAGAAGTTAAGCATAATGTTCAAATCTAAAAATAAACAAACTGTGGAAAATAAATATCCCTGGAGGTCTTAAAAGAGATTTTTTTGGCAATAAATGAAATTTTCTGTTGACTAACCTTAAGGGGTTCATTTCCCCAAAGGAAACAACATGGGCATGAACAAAATGAGAAATTAGCAACCGTGAAACCCTTACAGCACATTAGGGGAACATCTATTCATATTTGATTCCAATATCTCAAAGCAATGATTAAAAATTTCAAATCTAATTCTCGTGTATCCAAGTAAATTACTGACCTACTTAAAACACACACACACACACACACACACACACACACACACCGCAGGCACATGTACATCAATTTATCTAACAGAAAATCTAAATGATTTAAGTGATTGTAGCAAAGCTAATGTATTCTATGGAGCACACGAGCTATTTTTCCAGGCCAGAATCTCTGTATAGTCCTTAACATAGCCACTGAGCACTAGTCATGATGTTCAGAGGTCATATTACAATTTTGCTCTTCCACGTTGAATGTTCAGGTACATGTCCTGCTCTGATGAGCTCACAGGTGGTACTGAGGCAGCTCCTGCAAGGTCCACACAATTGTGGGATGAGCCTGGGCTGGGCTCACCTAACAGGCAGAGTGACACCAACTAGTAACTACTGGGTTCAAAGTCTTAACAAGCTCATAGCATTTCTCCATCCTGTCTTAGAAACTTAATTTTAATTTTTCCTCACTTGTGCTTCTCCTAGTATTGGGAGGAAAGAGGAAGACAAAGGAGCACTTGCTATGATACATAAGAGCCTTCAAGCTATGGCATTCTTCAAATTATAAGCTCTTATTTCCTTTCAGCGCTTCCCCATAACCTCTCCTTGATAGAGACAAGCCTCGACTCAACTCTATTCAGTTGTTGGGTCTGATACAGCCTTATGCTAGTATTATAAAGAAACTCAGGACCTGGACCCCATCCTTGACCCCATCTAATATGAAGATAAAATACAGTATAAGCCAGGAAGCTTGATGATATTTGTGCAATTTTAAAGCCATTGTTTGTTTATCTTTTGCTAGAGAGCCTCTACTTGATGACCTGTAGGAGTAGGATATGGGCTACCTGCCCAAAGCCCACACTCTATCTCGAGTGCAAGCTCCTTCACATTTTTAACTTGATTTGTTCAATTCTGCATGGAGAAACTGCAAAAGACCTTGTGTGACTGGACACTCAGTGAATCTCTGGCGAGTAAAGAAGAGCTATCCAGACATTGATGAGACAGAGATCTCAAAAGGCTCTGTAAGGACAGCCTTGGATGAGCATTAGAAGGTTTGGACAGGGATTTGAGAATGATGGGGGACATTTCTGCTTAGCAGTTTCTCAAGCAAATAACACACAGACCTGAAGAGGTAAAGGCTGGTGTGGACATGAATGTGGCACCCTGGTCTGTGAGGGACTTAGGTCTGCTCCCTCCCAAGAGTAACGGTCCCAATGGAGATTGTCTGATGGCATTGACTCAGTTCCCAACTGGAAGCAGCAACTCTGCTTCTTGCTTTCCCAATCAACATTTCTAATGGCAAGAATGTGGGGGTGAAACCAATCATTCAAGAGCTTGGGGTTGTATGGCTGCTAACACATTGTTTGCCACCCGTAGTCTAAGCATCTTTGTCTTTGTGTTTCAGGAGAAGATGAATCCGTCTAGCTGAAGGAAATGAGTCCAATGCTCTTTTGTAGACTTTTTGTCTCAGTTTGCTTTGTTTGGGCTTTTTTGTTTTGTTTTTGTTTGATTGGTCTTTTGCTTGTATATTTTGGTTCCCATTTTTGTGAGTATGTGAGTGTGCATATGTGTGTGTGTTTCTTGCTTTTGTTTTGTTTTGGTCTTTTTATTTTTTTTAAGAGAGAAAGAACACAGAGTTAGGTGAGGAGGGAAGTTGGGAGCAAGGAGAATCTGTGAGGAATTTGAGGTGAGGGAACCTGATAAAAATATATTGTATGAACAAACTTTCATTAAAAAACCCTTTAGTTGGTGAATAAATATATCTCTAATCCCATTTGTACAAAGCCAACTATATTTTCTTAAACAAATATCACTACAGGATTCTGTGGAAATGTGTTCCTATGCTTTCTCCATAGAAATTATTTCTTTCTGGTCTGTTTTTTAAAAGCAGAAGATAAAACACTTAGCATTGCATATTATTTACTGTAAACAAATTTCCCACTCATATTACTTCATGTAAGGAATGCAAATATTCCTTAGGTTTTGTACTAGATAATCTCTGAAGTAAATCCCACTCTGGTTTCATAAGCACCATTGCAGAATTGATCCATATACAGAAGGATATTTAAAATATCATTGCATAAGTACCATCAAAGTTGTAATGAAAATACATATAACACCCTATAATGTTTTCTTAAGGGGTAGCTATATCCAGACACTTGAAGTATTTTTCAATAACAGCAGCAAATAAATGAACATACTTACTCTTGACTCTTACCAAAAGCCTTAGCTTTCTGGCTTTGGTTTGGTGCTTGTTGCTTTTCAAAGTAGTACCTGCCTTGAAAATATATTCTTTGCTAAAAGCTGATAGTTGACCTCCAAGCATCGTGAAGGAGAGTCTTCATTCTGGAAGCTTCCCAGAGCACACACATCATCTAGCACAGGAGCTGGAATTCCCTTTTGCTTTCTCCACAATTCACTTTCTCAGAATGGCCATTTATAAAGGCCCATGGACCGACCTTTTGGGAATGTCCTTTCTAATCTGCCTTCGAGCAGCTGTTCTGGGACTTCTTGCTATGCAAGCAGAACTCAAGGGCAATGGCCTGAATAGAAATTGGAGAAATGAAGAGCAATTTATTCTCTCTTGGATTCATTAAGGTCTGGGCAATCATCTTTCCTTAGTATGAAGCTTCCTATCTCTTTGGGGACATTGGTAAAGGAAGTTCTCTACCAGAGGTTTGCTATGAGGTGGTGGGCTGCTAAAACCATGAGGTTGGTTTCCTTTTACATAGAGAGAGGGTAGGATGTAAATGCAAATGTGTGCTTACTTAGGCAGGCATCTGCAGTCACAGGACTGCAGTATTTCTATTGACTCAGAGCTCTACCATTCCTAGTTAGGACTCCACCTGGACACAATGTCACTTTCCTTCTCTGCCAGTACTCACTGTGCTGTTATCCACTCTGTCTTATGATCCCTCTATTTCTCATGACCTGCTGATGGTGTTACTTGCTGTGGAGTTAAAAGGAGAAAAAGGCAGAGCTAACAATCTGGGTAGAGCACATGTGGAGAAAGGTTTTAAATCTTGCAAGTATCTTACTGAACAAAAATAAAAATGAAAACATTAAGTCATGCTGAAAGTTAAGTCTCTAAAGCTCATCAACCTTATCAACAACATGGTTCTTATGTGTGTGGTGGCTTAGTCATTAAGAATGTGTACTGGTTTTCCAGAAGACCTGACTTAAGTTCCCAGTATCATATTGGGCAGTTTATAGATACCTGCAACCCTAACTCCAAGACAATTTGATACCTCCAGGGAGGGCCACCTGAGCACATGTGTATGCATGCATATACCACACACACATACACACACACACACACACACACACATACACACACTCACACATACTCACACACATACACACCCACACTCACCCACACATACACACACTCAGTCTTTTCAAAAAACCACTTATTTGCAAGTTTTTTTTAATAATAAAGTTTATAAAATAAAGAACAAAACAAAATAATAAAACGACTTTAGAGTCATTGACCATTTGGGCCTGATCTTCCAGAGATGTAACTCCAGCCTACTATGGTTGAAAACCCCACTCTAAGTGAAACAAGTTAGACCCATAAAGCACATATTATTTCACCGATATGAAACACTCATATTAGGACTATCAATATATCCAGAGTGTAAACATGGCATTTCATATGATATACAATAAGGATTTAATGAAGAATCATGGAAAAACAAATCAAAATTACATTTCCTATAACACTTCACACATACTAGTGATGGCTGCAAAAATTGGGGAAATTGGAGAGAATTATAATACAGGGTTTTGGTGAGAAAATGATGCAAATATTCTAAAAGGATTGGAAGACAAAGGAACACATGATACTATAACCTGTGAACTTTTGAATACAGGTGTTATTGTCCCGATGGGCTAGGACAGCTGTCAGGAGACACTATAAAATGACCATTGTTAGAACTACAGCTAAAATATTCCTGATTACCTTAAGTTAAGAAAAATTTTAGAATGTGAAACATTATCTAGAATTTGGAGAAGGGACAGTGAGTTAGGAAACTCAAATCAGCCAAAACTTTTCAATAAAAATAAGACCCAACTATTTGTTCTTGTAAGAAATCTACATAGACTCGTTGCTAAAGACATGTCAAGATTGAAAGTGCGATGATGGAAAGTAGTATTTCAAGTCAATAGAATCTGAAAGTAAGTTGGGGTAGTATATTCATAGTATATATGCTTCTGGGAGTCTGAGATAGACCATCAGGCAAGTGGCTACAGGCAGATGCCAGTGATGTAGGAAGGCTCAGAAGTACAATAGTAAACAGGAGACAGAAAGCAGGCAAGTCTAGAAGAATATATAAGCACCCCAACATCAGGCTCTAAACAACATGGTATGGAGGAGAGAAACCCCTAGCAGGGGAGACTTTCTCAGAAGAAAAAAGAAAAAAAAAGCTTTGGTGAGTTCTACAGACACATACTCTGGCACTATCTCTAAAACACATAGTTCAAGGTAGGAGGTCAAGCTGGGCAAGATGACTGAGGGAGGAAAAGTCCCTGGTGTTCAAAAAAATGGATTCACCCCTGAGACCTAAGTGGAAGAAAAAGAAAATAGACTCTTGAAAGTTGTCCTCTGACTTCTACACATGCACTGTAGCATTTGTGTGCCCAAAACCAAGCAACCAACCAAGCAACCAGCCAACCAACCAACCAACCAACCAACCAACCAACCAGCCAGCCAGCCAGCCAACCAGCCAACCAGTCAACCAACCAACCAAACAATCAGCCAACCAGCCAGCCAGCCAGACAACCAGTCAACCAATCAACCAACCAATCAACCAACCAACCAACCAACCAACTAACAAACCAACCAACCAACCAACCAGTCAACCAACCAACCAATCAACCAGCCAACCAACCAACCAACCAACCAACCAGCCAACCAACCAGCCAACCAACCAACCAACCAACCAGCCAGCCAGTCAACCAACCAACCAGCCAGCCAACCAATCAACCAACTAACCAGCCAACCAACCAACCACCCTACCAAGCAACCAGCCAACCTACCAACCAACGAACCAACCAACCAACCAACCAACCAGCCAGCCAGCCAGCCAGCCAGCCATCCAACCAACGAACCAACTAGCCAACCAACCAACCAACCAACCAACCAGCCAGCCAGCCAGCCAGCTAGCCAACCAACCAATCAATCAATCAATAAATGAAAAACTACATAAGAACATGCATGCAGTCTCTAAATGGGATATGGTAGGAACAAAAGAGCAGAATCCTCAAATCAGCCAAAAATTTACAATTAAAAATAAGACCAAATTGTTTGCTCTTGCAAGAAACCTAAATGGATTGATTGAAAAGTGAAAGTAATATTTCTTTTTTTTTTTTAAATTAGGTATTTTCTTTATTTACATGTAATTTTCTCCTTTCCCAGTTTCCCCTCCAACAAACAAACAAACAAACAAACAAAAACAACAAGAACAAACCCCTGTTGCCATGCCTGCCACCCCACCTCTCCCACTTATTGGCCCTGGCATTTCCCTACACTGAGGCACAGAACCTTCACTGGGTCGAGGTCCTCTCCTCCTATTGATGATCGAATTTGCAGCTGCCACAACAATCAATCCCACCATGTATAGTCCTTGGTTGGTGGTTGAGTCCCTGGGAGCTCTGAGAGTACTAGTTAGTTCATATTGTTGTTCGTCCTAAGGGGCTGCAAGTCTTTCAGCTCCATAGGTCCTTTCTCTAACTCCTTCACTGGGGATCATGTACACAGTTCAATGGATGGCTGTGAGCCTCTACATCTGTATTAGTCAGGTATTGTCAGAGAAGCTAAGGAGATAGCTATATTTAGGTTGGCTTGTCCTTCCTTCAGTCTCTGCTCCATAGTTAATCTATGTAACTCCTTCTGTGGGTATTTGGTTCCCCCTTTTAAGAAGGAATGGAATGTCCACATTTTGGTCTTTCTTCTTCTTGAGTTTCTTGTGGTTTGTGGGTTGTTCTTCCTGTATTCTGAACTTCTGGGCTAATAACCACTTATCAGAGAGTGCATACCATGTGTGTTCTTTTGTGATTGGGTTACCTCACTTAGGATGATATTCTCCAGATCCATTCATTTCCCTAAGAATTTCATAAATTCATTGTTTTTAATAGCTGGGTAGTACTCCATTGTGTAGATGTACCACAATTTCTGTATCCATTCCTCTGTTGAGGGACATCTGGGTTGTTTCCAGTTTCTGGCTATTATAAATAAGTCTGTTATGAACATGGTGGAGCATGTGTCCTTATTACATGATGGAGCATCTTCTGGGTTTATGCCCTGGAGTGGTATAGCTGGGTCTTCCAGTAGAACTATGTCCAATTTCCGGAGGAACTGCCAAACTGATTTCCAGAGTGGTTGTACCAGTTTGCAATCCCACCAACAATGAAGTAGTGTTCCTCTTTTTCCACAACCTCTCCAGCATGTGCTGTCACCTGAGTCTTTTATCCTAGCCAATCTGACTGGTGTGAGGTGGAATCTTAGAGTTGTTTTGATTTGCATTTCCCTGATGACTAAGGATGTTCAACATTTCTTTAGGTGTTCCTCAGCCATTTGGTGTTCATCAGTTGAAAATTCTTTGTACCCCATTTTTTAATAGGGTTATTTGGTTCTCTGGAGTCTAACTTCTTGAGTTCTTTGTATACATTGGATATTAGCCCTCTATCAGATATAGGATTGGTAAAGATCTTTTCTCAATTTGTTGGTGGTCATTTTGTGCTATTGACAGTGTCTTTTGCCTTACAGAATCTTTCCAACTTTATGAGATCCCATTTGTCAATTCTTGATCTTAGAGCAGAAGCTATTGGCATTCTCTTCAGCAAAATTTCCCTTGTGCCTATTTGCTTGAGGTTCTTCCTCACTTTATTTTCTATTAGTTTCAATGTATCTGGTTTGATGTGGAGGTCCCTGATCCACTTGGACTTGAGCTTTGTACAAGGAGAAAGGAATGGATTGATTTGCATTTTTTCTACATGTGAACCACCGGTTGAGCCAGCACCATCTGTTGAAAATGCTGTCTTTTTTCCATTGTATGGTTTTAGCTCCTTTGTCAAAGATCAAGTGACCATAGGTGCATGGGTTCATTTCTGGGTCTTCAATTCTGTTCCATTGATCTACCTGCCTGTCACTGTACCAATACCATGCAGTTTTTATCACGATTGCTCTGTAGTACAGCTTAAGGTCCGGGATTGTGATTCCACCAGAGGTTCCTTTATTGTTGAGGATAGTTTTGGCTATCCTGGGTCTTTTGTTATTCCAGATGAATTTGCA
>JADRCD010121524.1:0-10592 GCA_019843815.1 Montemys delectorum
CCCCCCTGCCCATGCCTGCCACCTCACCCTCTCCCACTTATTGGCCCTGGTATTCCCCTACACTGGGGCACAGAATCTTCACAGGTCCAAGGTCCTCTCTTCCCATTGATGATCGACTTTGCAATCCTCTACTATACACATGCTGCCAGAGCAATCAGTCCCACCATGTATACTCCTTGGTTGGTGGTTGAGTCCCTGGGAGCTCTGAGGGTACTAGTTAGTTCATATTGTTGTTCATCCTAAGGGGCTGCAAACCCTTCAGCTCCATTGGCCCTTTCTCTAACTCCTTCTTTGAGGACCCTGTACTCAGTTCAATGGATGGCTGTGAGCCTCAACATCTGTATTAGTCAGGTACTATCAGAGTCTCTCAGGAGATAGCTATATTAGGCTGGCTTGTCCTTCCTTCAGTCTCTGCTCCATAGTTAGTCTCTGCAACTCCTTCCGTGGGTATTTTGTTCCCTCTTTTAAGAAGGAATGAAATGTCCACATCTTGGTCTTCCTTCTTCTTGAGTTTCTTGTGGTTTGTGGGTTGTTCTTCATGTATTCCGAACTTCTGGGCTAATAACCACTTATCAGAGCACCCATACCATGTGTGTTCTTTGGTGATTGGGTTACCTCACTCAGGATGATATTCTCCAGATCCATCCATTTCCCTAAGAATTTCATAAATTCATTGTTTTTAATAGCTGAGTAGTACTCCATTGTGTAGCTGTACCACAGTTTCTGTATCCATTCCTCTGTTGAGGGACATCTGGGTTGTTTCCAGTTTCTGGCTATTATAAATAAGGCTGCTATGAACATGGTGGAGCATGTGTCCTTATTACATGATGGAGCATCTTCTGGGTATATGCCCAGGAGTGGTATAGCTGGGTCCTGCAAACTGATTTCCAGAGTGGTTGTACCAGCTTGCAATCCCACCAGCAATGAAGTAGTGTTCCTCTTTCTCCACAACCTCTCCAGCATCTGCTGTACCTGAGTTTTTTATCCTAGCCAATCTGACTGGTGTGAGATGGAATCTCAGAGTTGTTTTGATTTGCATTTCCCTGATGACTAAGGATGTTGAACATTTCTTTAGGTGCTTCTCAGCTATTTGGTATTCATCAGTTGAGAATTCTTTGTTTAGCTCTGTACCCCATTTTTTAATAGGGTTATTTGATTCTCTGGAGTCTAACTTCTTGAGTTCTTTGTATACATTGGATATTAGCCCTCTATCAGATATAGGGTTGGTAAAGATCTTTTCCCGATTTGTTGGTTGCCGTTTTGTCCTATTGACAGTGTCTTTTGCCTTACAGAAGCTTTGCAACTTTATGAGGTCCCATTTGTCAATTCTTGATCTTAGAGCAGAAGCTATTGGTGTTCTCTTCAGGAAAATTTCCCCTGTGCCTATTTGCTTGAGGTTCTTCCCCAGTTTCTTTTCTGTTAGTTTCAAGGTATCTGGTTTGATGTGGAGGTCCATTGGACTTGAGCTTTGTACAAGGAGATAGGAATGGATCGATTTGCATTTTTCTATATGCTAACTGCCAGTTGAGCCAGCACTATCTGTTGAAAATGCTGTCTTTTTTTCCACTGAATGGTTTTAGCTCCTTTGTCAAAGATCAAGTGACCATTGATGCGTGAGTTCATTTCTGGGTCCTCAATTCTGTTCCATTAGTCTACCTGCCTGTCACTGTACCAATACTATGCAGTTGTTTGTTTTTTTGTTTTTTGTTTTTTTTTTATCACAATTGCTCTCTGCAGAGCTCTGTTATACATTTTATTTTTCTGAAGTTATTGTGAATAAGATTGTTTTTCCTAAGCATGATCATTATTGCTATAAATAAACTTTACTGATTTTTTTAAAATGCATTTTGTGTTTTTTTTTGTGCTTTGTTGAAAGTGTTGATTAGATCTAAAAGATTTCTGATGGAGTCCTTAGGATCTTGTATTCTTGACTTTAGCACCACACTGCAATCACCTGCAGGTGGTGAGTGTTTGAACACTGCCAAGTCTCACTTTGTCTCTCATAGGTTGTGCCTCAGTTGGATGAAGCACAATTTATTAGGCAGAGTTATATAGCAGAACAGAACCAATGGAACATTATTGTAAACGAGGTTTATCATACTGCTTACATGACAAGCTGGGCAGCTCAACAATGCTTTTGCATGCTGGACAGAGAGCTGGGCAGCTGTCTCAGCTGTCTATGAGGCTGCTTGTCTCAGCTGTCTAAATCCTGCACTGAAGACCCAGGATATCTCCAGAGAGCTGCTGGCATTCAGGTCCAGAGAAGCTAGACTATGGCGTTGGTGGAAAATGGCCTCAGTGGCAGGCACACTCACGGAAGATGCATGTATCCAGTCTTTTGCTACTTTGTGGGTTCTTCTTTCTTCCACATTTCTGCACTCATTTTCTTTTACTCTTTCAACCCCCTAACACTCAAGAGAGGAAAAAAAGGATAGAGAGGAAAGGAAAGAGATCTCTGAATAAAGTTAGGTGTAGGGAAACAGATGAAGTTATTGTTAGACTACTTCTTGCTGCTTAGGGGCATTGAGTTCCTTGGGGCAAATTTGATCTTCACTCTCAGGATATCTAATTTCTTCTTGTTTCTTATCTGTACAAGAGTACTTAATAAACTGCGGCCAACAGCAACTACTACCAATCAACCAATAACTCACCAACAGCTCTCCCCAACTCTTGGGGCTCTGCGTACTTAGAAAAGTACCCAGAATTCCAAACATAACACAATCACAGAAACTATCTGCAGCTGGCAAAATCACACTCCTGCTAGAGCATGAGGTAAATCATAGTCATCTGCTGTGGATAATCTGAAGCAGCTGCATATCCCACACTTGGGATTAAGATGAAACAGTATTTTTTATAATATTTCTGTGTTTTTTGAAAGAAACCAAAATTCCAAAATTGTCACTACAGAAGTTCAGGTAGGTGATATTGTTGCGATCTCCGTTGAATGCATCTTTTCTGAAAACATCCTCATGAATATTTCCAGAGGTGTGCCTCCTAAGAGATTCTAAATCCCTTCAAGTTGACAATCAAGACCAACCATGTGCACACACGGGCATTCATTTAAGTTTCTGGTTAATTCTAATATGCTGCACAGTAAGAGGAAGTCACTTCTTCAGTGTTTTGCTGAAACCATCTGTCAGACTACCCTGGAGGCACATTCTAACCAACTGAGATAGAGCAGAGGATGGGGGAAAAACATTGGCATTGTCTTTCTGGGCTTGAATCTCCACTCTCATTATCTGTGTGACTATAGAGAAACTGACTAGCATCTCCATGTCTTGATTTCCCAATTTATAAAATGAAGACAGAGGATTACGGTGAATTCATATATACAGAGTAGATAGTATAGCAGTTATATAGTCTTATAAAATCACTCGGAAGCTTATTGCTTTAAGATATCAAATGCACATCATATGGGTTTCTATGAGTCAGGAATTTGCAAATAACTTTGTAAGGACATGTCATGACATTGCAATCAAAATGTAATGGGAGGTGTAGGGGACAGGAGATTAACAAGTAGGGTGAGCAAGTTTATAGATCTAATGTTCAGCATGTGTACCATCTTAGCTCTTTGCTGTTGCTGTGATATAACACCCTGGCAAACAGCTTAAAGGAGAAAGGGTTTCTCTTAGGACACAGTTCCAAGTTACAGTTCACCAGTCCTTCAGGGCCTGAAGCAGCTAATCACATTGTCTGTACAGAAGTAGACAACACTTAATAAATGCATGTTTGTACTCAGCTTGCTTTCTCCACTTAAAAAAACACATTTATTTGCTTATTTGTATGTGTGTACATGCACATGTATGTGCGCATGTGTGTATATGTGTGTGTTTGTATGTGCACATATGCACTCACAGGGCACATGTCTAGAGATCAGGAGAAAACTCATAGAAGTCAGGTCTTTCCTTTTATCATCAGGGTCCTAGGGACCAAACTCAGCTTGTTAATCTTGGCAGCAAGTGCCTTTACCTCCTGACCCATTTTGCTATTTCTCTGTACTTCTATACATTCTAGAATTCTCTGCCTAGGGAATAATGACACAGTGGCTGGGTCTTTCCACCTGGGTTTAAGTAGTCACCATACCTCCTCCCTCCAAACATGCCTAGAGGCCCATTTCCAGCTGATTCTAACTTCTGTCACATTGATAATTAGCATGGGTCATCACACCTGCTATAGTCAACAGTGTATTGTAGCTAAGATGTTTGATGATTTTAAGTGCTCTT
The DNA here is from genome assembly GCA_019843815.1 of Montemys delectorum. Lineage (NCBI taxonomy): Eukaryota > Metazoa > Chordata > Mammalia > Rodentia > Muridae > Montemys > Montemys delectorum. The sequence goes on from JADRCD010121524.1 coordinate 4,224, forward strand.
GCTACAGGGAATGAAATGGGTACCAACGTGGGGTGATGATGAAGGATACGTTACATTGTTCCACTGCAGTGCACATTTCACTATATATGTCCATTACAGCATCATGCTGTTTACTCTAGCATAGACAATAAAATGTCCTTAAAAGGAGAGATGCCAACTGGAAATGCAGTGATCTGGAAGGGGACTGGAAGATTATCTATTTCTCATGTAGTTCAATCATGTGGCTGTTGTCAGTACCCTCCCTTCATGGGCCCCTGTGTTTGGTTGCTTAAATGTCTTTCCAACATGTCAGCTGGCTTCTTTAATTTGAGAGAGACAGAGAGAGAGACAGAGAGAGAGACAGAGAGACAGAGACAGAGACAGAGACAGAGACAGAGACAGGGACAGAGGAGAGGAAGCTTTTGGCTTTCCACCACAGAGGCTTAGAAGTTATATATCATCATGTCTCCTTTTGTCTCATTCATTAGAAGGGACCACACTGAAGGGGAGTGGAACAAACCTGTTAAAGGAGATTTATCAACAAATATATGGATGTATTTAAGGCCCTCCACAGTTTGGGAGTCATGCCAAAAAAATAGGTGTTCAGTATTAGGTATTTCCAGCAGTTGCCTGAAAATACTTTATGGTGCCACATGGTTTCCTAGAGTTAGCCACGACCAGCAGAACTGTCTGGTGGTAGACATGCTTTATTTCTGCATGGTCCAATACAGTTCCTCTGAATCCATGTGACTACCCAGCCTCAGAAACACACTAGGTATAAATGAAGATGTAGGTTTTTAACTTTAATTTTATATAATTATAATTTAAATTTTAACCAGCACATGTGGCAACGGCGACCACACTGGCCAGCTGGGTGTGAGGGCCTTGCTTTCAATAGTGTGCCGTTGTGATTAGCAGTGTCCATATTCCTACAGACCTTGTGAGAGCTACAGAACTGCTAGCCACACCCCAGAATTCCCAACTCTGAATCTCAACTTGGGATTTCTCGATTTCCAGCCCTTTACACCCAGTTGCTGTCTCTGGAAGATGTGGGCTTTGTCTGGCTGGAGGGTTTGTGGCAGACTTCTCATTTGCCAAGGCCTGTGATGCCTTCAACCCCTTTCCTTTTAACCTCACTTGAGAAATAATTTCTCCTTCTCTGGTATTAGGGAACTTAATATGCATCCAAGACAAGACTTCCCTATGGTAATATTCTTATGTGTTTGTTTGTGACTTGGAACTGTGTGCATCTCTAGAAGCTTCATTTTAAACCACGTCTTTTATGAAGTTTTAAAAATACAAACTCAAGGGGTGTGGTGGAAGCACCGAGACTCTGGGCCCTGCCTGGCCCTCTCTGGCTGGTGCTGCAGAAACAAGCAAGAATGTGGTGGAGAGATGGACAAAAAAGAGAAGCTGAGCAGTTTGTGTGCTATGAAAAGTGGAGATGCAGCCCGCGCATTGCCACCGGAAGTCACGGCGATGTCTGCCTCTATGAGGGTAATGAGGGTCACGGTGATGTCTGCCCGGGCCGCTGTCATCATGAGGGTCCAGTATTGATGGTGTAGAAGAGGCCAGAGGCCTTGAACTAGACTAATGACTCATTGCAATTAACATTCACAAGTAAAGCTATTTGGACAAAAGGGTGTACTGTGTGACACAGCGCAGCTTCCAATGCTACTACTATGAAGGAGTATGTGATGGAGATGCGGGAAAGATGGAGGAGCAGACCAGCACACACACAGAAGGCTGTGGTCAATAGAGGAGTATAGGTCGTTGCTCAGAAAGGTCTGAGAGGATTTTTTTCTTTTTTCTTTTTCTAATTTTTATTTGTATTTTTTATTTACTTTTGTGGAGGATACTACAAACATGGAAGACGTGTATGGAAGGACTGGGTGGTGAGTGGGATCAGGATTCATGATGTGAAATTCCCAAACAGTCAATTAAAATTTACAGTTTAAAACAAATCTGGACAAGTGAAAATAAACGACAAAAACAAAAAATAAAAAATAACTCCATCTCCAAACTTAAAGTAGTTAAGTGTACTAAATCATACTCTTCAACTCAAGAAAATTCTCTTTTCACTGCCTTTTTTCCAACTGAGCAAGAGGCCCAAATGGGCTCAGGGGTTGACTGGCTGGAACGGGGACTTAGCACTTTCTTAGCTGAGATACGAGGAGTGTGAAGCAAAGGCTCTTTCACCCGCCCCCCCCCCACTGCCCCCATCCCCGCTTCTTGCAACTTGTGAATTGTCTTAGATGCTCATGTTATCCTGAGCCTCCTGATGCTCAGTGTCATTCGGGAAGGTAAGAATGGCTGATCACTTTGGGTTTGTACTTAATTTCTCTGGTTGTCAGTGGTATTGAGGATACGTTCATGTATTTCTTGTACTTTCTTTTTTCCTTCTCTATGATTGCCCTATCTTCTTAGTGTGATGTGTAGAAAGTTTTTTTATTTTAGACAGATCATAGTTTATCATTTCTATTCTTTATGTCAACTTTTATCAGAATCCAAGTTTTAAAAGCCAATGTGCCTATTATATAAAATTATATTTTTATAATCTCTATTATACTTTTCCATGCCTCATTGTAAAGACCTTACACCACCAAAAAGGCCACAAAGACATTCTCTAGCTTTGTTCTCATTTTAAAGAAGTTTTCAGCTTTGCATCCATGTGTATAGTTCAGCTGGAATTCCTAAGTATATGTGATAAAATATAACATCTCTATAAATGATCCTAGGAACTGTCAGATAATTTGCTTTTTTTCTTTTGGTCTATCTGACATTTCTGCTATGCCCATATATCAATAGGTCCATTTCTGGACACGATACTTTGAACTATTAGTTGATTTATCTGTTTTGTATCATCGAGGTTTCTGTAGCTTTATGTCCCTGTCACCCAGGACTTTGCTATGTCACCATGCTTGCTCTTGAACTTGTGACCCTCCTATTAGTCTTCCAAGTGCTCCTATTACAGGTGTGCATCATCACATCAACCTGAATTTCCATAGCTTAAAATGAGTCCTAATGTTTGATACAGCAAATACCTTTGTTGCATATTCAAATATTTATTGATGGAACTTATACATTGATTTAGAGATTATTTTGTAAAAAATGAATCCTGTGGGTGGGTGGTGGTGACCCATACCTTTAGTCCCAGCACTTGGGAGGCAGAGGCAGGCAGATCTCTGAGTTTGAGGCCAACCAGGTTTGCAGATAGTGCCAGGGCAGCCAGGTTACATTAAGAAACCATGTCTTGAAGAAAACCCCAAGCCCCCCCAAACAAACAAACAAACAAACAAACAGATCAACCAATCAACCAAACCAAAGAACCACCACCACTAAAAGAAATTCCATTAATTAGTGTGTGTGTGTGTGTGTGTGTGTGTGTATGTGTGTGTGTGTGGCCTCATGGACTGTCTACCTTTCTTCTTCTTCTTCTTCTTCTTCTTCTTCTTCTTCTTCTTCTTCTTCTTCTTCTTCTTCTTCTTCTTCTTCTTCTTCTTCTTCTTCTTCTTTTTTCTTTATACTGGGTCTTTCACAGACCTAGAACTCAACAAGTAGAATATGCTAGTTGTCCAGCAAGCTCCAGTGATCTGTCTCTCTAAGCCTCCCCAGTGACTGAATTTAAGTATATGCCACCATGCCTGGCTTTTAAAAATGTGAGTTTTGGAGGTAAAACCCAGCCAGGCATTTAACCAACTGAGCTAGCCTTCTACCCCTGCATTTCATTTTTAAAATCATATTTTCTAACTCTAATGTAACATGCACTTGATTCATGTATTGATTCTGTATCTAGTGAACTTGCTAAAGTTCTTTCTAATTGTTGTCATTTATAGATATACTCAGTGGACGTCTCTAGCAGAGAATTAGTACTTGTTTAAACAACATCCATACTCTGTGTATTCTTTCTTCAAGAAGTGGAAGCTAATCCTCTTTGTTGGAGGTAGCCTAGTCTGAGGTGATTTGCCCCCCACAACCCACAATACTGGGGCTGAACTCAGGGTCTTATATTTGCTGACCACTAACTATATCACTGAGCGACTTGGTTTTAGTAAGTAGGAGAAAGTAGAAATGATGATATGTCATTTCTAAGATTGGGTCATAAAGGACATTTCAGCTTCGATTTTGCTCTCTGGGGGATGCCAGCTGTCATGGCATTTGGACACTTGGGCAGCCCTGTGGAAAGACCCGCAAATGCTGAGGAAATGATCTTTCCTGCCAACAGCCATGGTAGTGAGCCATCTCGGACTCAAACTCTCTGGTTCCCAGTCATATTTTTGGAAGCCTGCAGCTGCACCAGACATTTAGACTACAGCTTCTGGAGAGACCTGGAGTCTCCAAGCAACTCCTAGATTCCTGACCTTTAGAAACTGTTTGAAGCAATACGTTTTTTTTTAGGCCTTTTTTTGTGATTATATGAATCTTGTTCACAGCCAAGTCACATAGTATAGTAGGAAGAAATTAACTTTCTTATGTAACCTTTTGCTTTTTCCTAGACTTGATGATCACTTCTCTTTTCTTTACGTGCATATTTCCTTTGGACCTCATAGCAAGTCTTTCATCTTTAATATGCCAATTACTCCTTAGCCTCAGGCCAAAATTCAAGCTGCAAAAGCAGTACTTCTCACTTCTCAGGAATCGTACTTTGTATCTCATGAGGTATATATAATTCCTAAAAAAGATAATTGGCTAATCAAAGAAAGCTTTTTTCTAATTCTAAATTTAATGTTTGTGTGTGTGTGTTTCTAATAACTTTATTGAACTTTTAACATAGAATTTATATATACTTGAGTCATACAAGTTGATGTCTTGATATGTGTGTATATATGTGTGCATATGTTTGTGTGACTATATTGTGGTCCATATTGATTGTCTCTTGACATGACCTAGACACATGTTGGAGACAAATCTTTTGACATGTCTGAATTTTTTTTTTTTTCAGATTTTGTTAACTGAGGTGTGAAAGGTCTACCCTCACCCTGGACTTAATAATAAGAAGCTAACTCTCCTCCCAGAAGCCGTTAGTTGCCTCTAGTTCTTTGTCCAGGTATGGTATTACCCAGTGAAAATTTATTTTTTAGCTTTTTGAGAATTTTCTATATTGATTTCCAGAGTGGCCGCACCAATTTGTGTTCCAATCAACAATGAATGTTGGGTCCTCCATCTCCACATAGTCAGCAGAGACAAAAAAATTAAAAGTTGCTTTATTTGCATTTTCTTAATTGCTAAGGATGATGAACAATTTTTGAGGTACTTTCTCTTTTTATGATTTATTTATTTTTGCTTACTTTATAGCCTGACCACAGCCCCGTCTTCCTCCTATCCTTCCAGTCCAGCTCTTACAAATCCCTCCTTCCGTTATCACTTCTCCTCCTTTTCCCATTGGAGAAGGGGAAGGCTCGTGTGGGAACAATCCCACCCTGGGACATCTAGTTCTTGTAGGACTAAGCACCTGCTCTCTCACTGAGGCCCAACCAGGTAGTACAGGAGGAGATCTAATGGCAGGCAACAGAGTCAGAGATAGCTCCTGTTTCAATTGTTAGGAGACCCACATGAAGACCAAGCTGCACATCTACTACAAATGTGTGGAGGGTCTAGGTCCAGCCCCTGCATGTTCTTTGGTTGGTAGTTCAGTCTCTGTGAGCACCCATGGGGCCAGGCTAGTTGACTCTGTAAGGTCTTCTTCTTGTTGTCCTTGACCCCTCCAGCTCCATCAATTCTATCCCCAACACTTCCATAAGACTCCCTGAGCCCCACCTAATGTTTGGCTATGGGTCTCTGCATCTGTTTCCATTTGCTGCTGGATGAAGCCTCTCAGGAGACAGTTATGCTAGGTTCCTGTCTGCATAGAAGAATATCATTAATAGTGTCAGGGATTGGTTCCCTCCCATTGGATGGGTCTCAAGTTGGGCCAGTCATTGGTTGGCCATTTCTTCATTCCTTCAGTTTCTGCTCCATATTTATCTTTGTGCATCTTGTAGACAGGACAAATTTTGGGTTGAAAGTTTTGTGGGTGGGTTGATATCCCCTGGCTTCCACTGGAAGGCCTGCCTGGCTACAGGAGATGGCTACTTCAGTCTCTACATCCCCTGCTGGTAGGAATCTCAGCTATGGTCACCCCATAGGCTCACTCTAAGGGTCTCCCCCATCCCAGGTCTCCTCAAAACCCAGCTATACCACTACTTAGGCATATACCCAAAAGACACCCCACTATATCACAGGGATACTTGCTCAACTATGTTCACAGCAGCTTTATTACTAAAAGCCAGAAACTGGAAACAACCTAGATGTTCATCAACTGAAGAATAGATAAAGAAAATTTTGTACATCTACACAATATAATACTATTCAGACAAAGACACCATGAAATTTGCAAGCAAAGAGATGGAA
>JADRCD010121527.1:0-10414 GCA_019843815.1 Montemys delectorum
TTCCTCCCCAACTTGCTTCTTGGTCATGATGTTTGTGCAGGAATAGAAACCCTGACTAAGACAAATTGGTACCAGCATAGTGGGGTATTCCTGTGACAACCTGACCATGTTTTGGGGAGGACTGTGGAAGGACTTTGGAACTTTGAGCTAGAAGAGCCACTGTTAAGAACTCTGTGGAATGTCTGTGGGAGCTTGGAAGATCTTGTTGAGAACAGTGCAGAGATGGAGGCCTGGCTTGTGAAATTTCAGAGGGAAGATTAAAGACTCTTATCAGGGCTATGTTGTTTTGATTGTGAAGATTCTGTGGTTCTGGTTAGCTGGGGCTGAATTATCAGCTGTGATTAACAAGATACCAGAACTACTAAAATGAAAACTTTACATTGCTGGGACTATTGATGCTGGTTAGCTGGAGCTAAGAAATTAGCGGTGATTAAGAAGAGACCAGCATCATTGAGGTGACATCTTCTGGGGAGTGTTTTCTGAGAGCACTAAGAGGCTGTCTTCCAGAGGTAGCCAAGGTTGTACCTTGTGCTGCAGCAGGACTTGGTAATGTGTAAGAGTCACCCAGGTGGTACTGGTTTTGACAGCATGAAGGGGTCATGGAGAGCAGCTGAGGCTCAGCACAGTGAGAGGCCATGGAAGGCCATTGGTGAAGGTGCAGCCTCAGTTTGCAATTCATGGCCCAGGACTGAAGGTGTCATGCAAAGGAGTTGAGGCTTGGCACCGTGAAGACAGTCTATGAGAGGCTACTGGTAAAGCCTAGTTACAGCAGTGTTTTGGGAATGCCAGTACCATACAGTGACCACCAAGGACAGCAGCAGCAATGGAGTACAGGCATCTGGAGCCCAGAAGACAAGATGTGTGCTACAAAGGGCAGAGCTGGAGAAGTGACCAAAGCCCTTGGAGGAGCCCAGAAGATCGTGAGTTGGATCCCAGACATTGGTTTTGCTTTTGATTGTGACTGTGCCCTGATATTTTTCCCTCTTGAAGGAAGAATGTACTTTAGTGGAGCCCACAGTTAAGAGACTTTGAATTTTAAAAGATATTGGACATTTTAAATTGATTGAACTTTTAATATGTAAAGACTGTGGGACTTTAGATCTTGGGGATGAATAAGAACATAAGGGTTGAGGCTTAATAGTGATGTGTTTGTGTGTCAAGTTGACAAGGGGTCAATTGTACTGGCTAGTTTTGTGTGTCAACTTGACACAGGCTGGAGTTATCACAGAGAAGTGAGCTTCAGTTGGGGAAATGCCTCCATGAGATCCAGCTGTGGGGCATTTTCTCAATTAGTGATCAAAGGAGTAGTGCCATCCCTGGGCTGGAAGTCTTGGGTTCTATAAGAGAGCAGGCTGAGCAAGCCAGGAGAAGCAAGCAAGCCAGCAAGGAACATCTCTCCATGGCCTCTGCATCAGCTCCTGCTTCTTGACCTGCTTGAGTTCCAGTCCTGACTTCCTCTGGTGATAAACAGCCATGTGGATGTAAGCTGAATAAACCCTTTCCTCCCCAACTTGCTTCTTGGTCATGATGTTTGTGCAGGAATAGAAACCCTGACTAAGACAGAGGCACAGCTATTACAAGGACACATGTGCTCCAATAGAGGATACCTTGTAACATTACTGCTCCCAGGGCCAAGCATATACAAACCACCATATAAGACATTAATGAATATAGGATTATGCCTCAGCATCTCTCTCTCTCTATCTCTCTCTCTTTTTTTTACACAGAGAACAACAGATGTTTTATTTATTTCACTTAACTGTTTCAAACAGTGCATTATAGGGGAAGTAATGTAGTATGTGCTGTATAACAGCATCTTAGCAGATGATAAATGGAACACATTTGTGATGACGACCCTTTTATAAAGCGGATTTTTAATAATCCCATTGGCTAGTGATGTTCAAGTCGGTGTGTGTCATAGTATAACACAGTGCTCACATGGCTGACTGTGGATGCTCATGAGCCTCAGCGCCTCTTATTGCCAGGGATGGAACAGATCTCCAAAATCTCATCCTGCATAACAATCCACATTAGGCCATCAGAGGAATTGCATAATTGAGTAATTCTGTTGATAGTTGAGGTGGTAAGTATAACACATAAATCTGCCATTTAATCAGTGTTAGGAGCAAGCTTCATACTATCCTGGAGAGATGGATCCTGCAGCTGATACCAGACACCTCTGTTGGGTAGCGTTTAATTTCAAGACTAAGAATGGAAAAAGGTGGTAGATGCTGCACTTTAACCAGATTAGACTTCACAGAATTTTAAGCAGTTTTGTTTTGTTTTGTTTTCTTTTCTTTTTTTCTTTTTTTTAGATGAGTAAGTGATTCTTGGGAAGTTCCCCTGAGACCTGTCAAAACTGGACCAGTCAGAAAGAGTTGTGTTTCCCAGGCCATGTGAATTTGCAGTTGATCTACTCCACATCAGTTCTTGCTTACTTCATGCATACTAAGCAGGAAAAAAAATCTTCTTCCTTAAACATGGCGACCAAAGGATGACCACCGTGCGTTATTTGTTGTAAACAACAACTAGAAGCACACCTTTTGCTTTCAGAGCTAAAACAGTTTATAATGTGATTAGAAGTTTCCCTGTGCATCAAAGAAGCAAGCTTTGGGAGCAACAACACCAAGAACAGAGGCAAATCATACTGCAGAGCTCACAACTCATAGGACATCCAAAAAAGTGGGCAATGCAGATAATACTGGCGTAAGACAATGGAGGACCTGGTGCTAAGTTAAAATGTGCAACTGCAGTGGCTATGAAAATGAGATAGAGCCTTCACTAGCTCATGTCTGAATGTGCTCCTCCATTTCTTTAAAAGGAAAACATTGTATCCATTTGCGTAGCTGGTTTGTATCAGGGACCTATTCTCTGCTTTGCAGGTAGGGCTCTGAAGGGAAATCCTCTACCAAAATACTGAATGGTTCAGAGGTACTTAATCCTTAACTGGGTAGTTCTGTCAGCTTTCTGCCTCTGTACATTGCACACAATGACTCTCCTAAGAGTCCCAGTGTTGTGACTTAGTTTTACTGGTATACGATTTTAAGATCTCTCTATACTTTTTCCTTCAGAAACCACTCTCAAATGTTGTGTGAAACTTATTTTTTTATTAGATATTTTCTTTATTTACAATATCTCCTTTCCCAGGTTCCCCTCCAAAAAAAGAAAAAAAAAACATAAAATAAAAATAATTAAAGCAAATACACACATCTACCCTCTATCATTTTTCTCTCTCTTTCTCTCTCCCTACCCCCTCTCATCTATCACTCTATCAATCTATCATCCATCTCTCTACCTTATTATCTCTCTAGATATCATGTGTCTGTGATTGCATCATCTCTCTAGTTATATACATACACATCTGTCTATATACATATGTGTATTAATATCCAAATATACATATAGTTATATACTTTTCTTTTATCTCAAAAGCAATTAAATTAAACTAAATTAAATTATCTAAATCTATTCAATGAGAAGAACTATGTGTAAAAGCGTATCACATATTGTCCTATGGCATGGGATCTACCGTATTCTGTCTCTTAGCAATCTGTAGAATCACCATTAGCATTTCTGACCCTAAATTGTTCATGTTTAAGACACACCAAATGATACCCGCTGTGTGTTAGTGACAGATAAACTCTGTGGCAGTACCTTGTGAGAGATAAATACAGACAAACTTTGTGGCAGAATTATGTGAGACCTAGATTCGTTTTTATCAAGAATTTCATTCAAACAACAAACATATATTCAGTACATACATAGCATAGTCATTGGTACAGATGCTGGGGATACAATAATGGACTTAAATAACTATATTAATCATAATACAACTGTGGACTCCTCTGGTAGTCCCGAATGAGCTGAGAAGAAAGAGTTTTCCTAGAAGGATGATGAGTAGGATGGGTAGTAAGGGTTAACTCATTTTAAGTAAGAAGGAGAAATTCTTCATATCTTCTAAGCAGTAAAGAACAGTAAAGAGTTGTCAAAAAGAAAAGAAAAGAAAAACAGTAATAATTTAAAACCTAGTGCAGTAGCAGCAAGCAAAAGCTATGGGTCGTTAGAGATGATCCCATGACACTTTTAGCTGTGTAAGACTGATTCTGGCTGATACATATGTAGATCATAAAAGAAGATTCCTATGGAATATCATAAAATCATATATAGAGAGAGTTAATAACACTTAGTTATGAGAAAGTATCAGGAATCTGATGAACACTTGAAGAAATTAAATAAAGACAAAACAGTGTCCACAGCACAATGTAGAAGGACCAAATAAGAAAGTTTTAGTTTCACAGCATTTTAGAAAGGAAAGGGAATTTGTGGACAGAAAAGTCTATGAAAAATATTTAGGCAAGGTGAGAAAACAATTTTGAAAATTCTCACTTAAAGATATCTCTATCAGTATCTACAGAAATAATTTCATTGAGTCATTTTACTTTTGTCTTTCTGATGTGTGGGCATGTCAGGTTAATAGTTAATAGATTTTTTGATAGAATACAAACTATATTGAATATTTTTGCTTCACATTATTAGTAGTCCACTGTAAAAGTTATGCCAAGAAATGGAGAGACAGATCCATCAGTCTGTGCAAGCACAAGACCCATACAAGTTTGATTAGCAGAACTCACAAAAAAAGCCAGGCAGGGTTTGACGTGCTGAAATTATTATATTGGGGAGGTAGAGACAAGTGTATCTGTGGGATGTGCTGGCTGGCCAGTCTAGTCTGTTAGGTAAATTTCTGATCACATTAGAGACCATGGGTCATAAAACCTGTGAAGGTTGACCGCTGATCTCCATTTTTCTTCATAGAAAGATACATGTATACTCATTCTTTTTGCAACATACACAATAACACACAAAAAGAAACAAAAATACTAAAATTACATAAAATGTGAGATGATAGCAGTAACTATGCAGGCAAATAAATAGAATTTCATTCTCAATAAACCAAAATCATTAAGATGATGATCCAGTATAATTCTACATCAGCTCAATTATTGTAGTGTGAGTTTATTATTCTATATCTGAGTCAATAAAACATTAGTAAATCAAAAGAGACAAGTTTAGATTATTAATGTTTCATAAAATAAATATTAATAAGTGGAGTTTTTACGAAAAATTCAGGACAGTTTTGAGAATGAGACTTGATTGAGAAGAAACTTAGAGGCCAAAGTACATATAAATGGTAAATAAAATAGGATATTTAATGATTTTCCAATCATGTATATATCTGTAATACCTACAGAGAATGAAAAGGTTGAGAATATGAATATTCAGAAGACAGAAACAGAGGGAAAAGTAGAAAGAAACATTGAGCAGTGATAATGAACACGTTGACTTCAGGGAAATTACTGTAGTATTAGTAAGTCATGTTATATATATATAAATACGGGGAAAATTTAGTCATCAAATAACGAAACTTAAGTTAGAATAGGTAAACAAGTTATACAACTGATTTCAGAATCATAGGTCCAGTGATCTCAGTTAATTTTTGTGAAAGAATGAGACCGCCTCATTGTCACAAATATTGAAATTGAACACTATTAAGGCTGACAGCAGATTGCAGAAGAAATGGAGGATGAGATAGTGAGAAAGAGGAAGGCAGCTGGCATGCTTCAAAACCTCTAGGAGTTTGCAATGAAGAAAAATGGAGAAAAACTTTCAAAAAATATTGGTATGAAATTTGCTTAATTGCATTCTGGCAAGTTCTTCTGATGTCTCCTTCCCTTGCCTGTGAAGAAGTCAACAGCTTTTGCATTTCCTGTCTTCTCAGATTTGCCTTCACAGTCATGTTGAGGGCAGAGCTCTCCTCAACTTGAGAGATGTGGTGTTGTGCGTTGGATGGCAGATGCTTCTGTGTTTGTGTAGCTTTTCCATTATCTTCTCTTAAGTTTTCTTGGAGAAATTAGAAGCATTTTTACCTTTGCAATTTCCTCAGTCAGAGGCTGCCTCAGTGATTTCTAAGCTCTTTAGCAGATGACCTTCAGAATCAATTCCTCTTCTTTCTTACCTCACTTTCTTTTTTATTTTTTTTAATTAGGTATTTCCTTTATTTACATGTAAATTTCTCCTTTCCCAGTTTCCCCTCCAAAAAACAAACAAACAAACAAAAACAATAAGAACAAACTCCTGTTGCCTCCCCCATCCCCATGCCTGCCACCCCACCCTCTCCCACTTATTGGCCCTGGCATTCCCCTACACTGGGGCACAGAACCTTCACAGGGCCGAGGACCTCTCCTCCTATTGATGATCAACTTTGCAATCCTCTACTATACACATGCTGCCAAAACAATCAGTCTCATCATGTATAGTCCTTGGTTGGCAGTTGGGTCCCTGGGAGCTCTTAGGTACTAGTTAGTTTATATTGTTGTTTGTCCTAAGGGGCTGCAAAGCCTCCAGCTCCATAGAACCTTTCTCTAACTCCTTCATTGGGGACCATGTACTCAGTTCAATGGATGGCTGTGAGCCTCTACATCTGTATTAGTCAGATATTGTCAGAGCCTCTCAGGAGATAGCTATATTTAGTCTGGCTTGTCCTTCCTTCAGTCTCTGCTCCATAGTTAATCTCTGCAACTCCTTCATACCATAAAATATCTGGCCTCTCTGGCACATGTAGTGCAACCAGAGTGGGATCCAAATCTAAGCTGAGATGTGATCCTAAAGGGAAAATTGATCCTGTGTACCAGGCTTAGTGGTGCATAGCTTATGCATGCTGGTGTAAGAGAATATGACACTAAATTCAAAGGACTTGAGAAGAAATTCCTAGAGAAGTTATTAAATTACATTTGCAAAGGGAAAAACGTAATGCCTGTGCTTGAGTTAAAGATTTCATTTTATAGCTTTCTTTAGAATATTATCAAGCATTTTTTTTTCTTTTTCTCTGATGCAAGAAAAGCTTCTGATTTTTGGTGGAGTTTCAAATGATAACTAGTCCATATTTGGTTGTCATTTTAAGTGATCACGGGTTTTGGTTAAAGTATAATTATTTCACTTGAAATGAAATATAATTTGAAGTAATTTCCTGGAGTTATTTCTTTTATGTTGCAGTGTATTATATATTGTTATCTTAAAGATTATCCAAAAGCTTGAAGGCTTCTAACAGTGATTACTGTGGTTTCTGTGGTCAGGAATACTCATTGCTTTTCTTGATGACTCTGGCTCAAAGCCATTTATGAGGTTGTAGTCAAGATTTTTCTAAGGAATACATTACACTTAAAGTTTATGTTACTGAGGAACAATTCCAACTTTACTTTTTTACTCACTAACTATGAGTACCAAGCCTCTTCTGCCTGCTTCCTTAATGCATCCCTTCATTGGAAGAGAGGTCACCACACAGGAAATTGACAAAATGACATTGACTATCATTTAGTATAAACAAGCTGGGTTACTCTTTTGCTCCGTTCTGGTTGTTTTATTTTTATCATCATTTTATATCTTGTTCTCACGAAAGTAACAATATCATATTTTCCATTACAAACATGAGCCAGTAGCATGGGAAGTCAAGGATGAGCTTACAAATGAAATGCATGAAGGGAATATAGTGTGCACTATTGTACTTTTTTATAAAATTGTGCCAGGTTGCACAAAAGGTCTTGTAATTTATATTATATTTTATTAATTACTTTTTATGTTATTATGAATATCTTCAGAATCCAAACTCCAATTTTTATTGAATATAAATTAATAATTTACTTGTGGCCCTATAATCTGATAAGAAAGATATGCAATATTCTTTATTGATAGCTCTGCCTAGTGTATATATACCCATGAGGTTTAGAAGGATCAAGTGACATGATGCAAATGGCACATAAATACCTGTAATATAACAACTTTGCAAATATTCTCAGCAAGTGTAGGTTATACAAATAAACACATGGTGTGTTATTATCATTGAAAGTTTGCTGTTGACAGTTTCCTTAGAGCCTTAGGACCAGAAAATGATAATGATATTTGCACAGTCAGTGTGTGCATAATATATATGCCACTGTATGTTAATTAACTATGCTAATGTAAATCAACAGATCTGAGAATAAAGCTATAAAATATTCAACCTGAAAGATTGTTTCAATCTATTTTGAGACATGAGTTTCTTGGTTTTTCTTGCAATTTCTGAATGCTTATAACAGTGTACTAATTTTTTTCAGTAAAGTAGAATAGTACATATATCATTGCCTAAAATGCAATCTTTTTGTAATACCATTATCTATACACACTTGGTGTGGAGTAGAACAGACAAAGCATACATTATTTTAAATGTGATACACACAACCATTTAAGAGATGATAGTGACATTGACTGTGTTTATAGCCATGGAGGAAAAGCATACATTTTGTGCATACTGGTTTCTTATTCACAAAACATCAATACCATTCTATTCTTTATTCTCAGACTGGTAAATATTCCTTATGTGCCCAGAGATGACAGCAATCTTCTGATGTGCCTCCTAAGTACTGGAATTGTAAAAAATGAGTCACCATTCTTAGTGTATGTGGTACTAAGTAGTTAACCCGTTAAGTTGTTAATGGTGTGTAAACAATTTACCTATTGAAATATACCCTGTCCTGAAAAGTCTACATTTCTTATGTAAACTTTCATGAACTTTGGGATGAATGTTAAAGTTATCTTTCTTCTGGTGAGTACAAGAGAGTTTATTTTTATAGTAAATATAAGGATTTCTCTGCCTGCAAGTTGATTGACTATTTAAAATAATTAATTCAGTTTTCAAGTGCTTACACAAATTCCACCTTCTCAAAAACTGGGTTCTTAGGGAGATCCCGTTAGGTTGCATGCCTACAGCTGCTGATCGCCATTGTGTTTTTGTATAGTTTTTCATTAAAGGTATGTCTAATACTGGCTTTGTGACAGTAAAGTTACCTATCTTTGTAATATCATGTCATGCTTTTCTTGAGGTGTTCGCATTCCCAGTGTTAAGAATTCAGCTCTCAATGAATGGTAAATTTAATGAATATTTATTGTAAGACAGATTAAAATAACGGCTCAATAACAAAATCCAATACTGGCAATGATCTCAAGTACATTTAAAGAGGTCCATCGAGGATGAAACAGTGACTCTAAAAAGTAGAGTCAAACCTTGAACAAATATCGTGGCTGGAAACCTGCTCCATATTAGTCTCAGTATTAGTTCCTTCACTCGTTCAGTATAATTTAGAAACAAATTCCTTTGTGCTATTTCCTTGAAACACTATGCTTGTTTCACTATTTGTACTAGTGTCACTAACCTAAGATGAAAATCATTCCTCTTTTATTAATATAATACCATTATGTATCAATAGCTTTGTAGAAGATACTCATGTATATTTGATTGCTAATATGGGGGAACATGATATGCAACTATACAACCTGGTATTAGTAGACTAATTGTTAATATACTAAAATCAATGCCTACTTTTAGAAATTATTTTTGTTCATTAAAGTTTCAAAAAATATGTAGCTTAGGCTGGCCTCGAACTCGTGATCCTCCTCCCTCTACCTCCTTCAATAACTGGTGTTAGGGACCAAATCACCAAACATAGTGTGAGCCTAGCCTCCTGCATGTACATAGCAGATGTGCAGCTTGGTCTTCATATGGGTCTCCTAAACCACAGGAGCAAGGGCTCTCCCTGAGCCTGTTGCCTACTTGTGGATCCTGTGCCCCTGAATAGACAGTTTTGTCTGACCTCAGTGTGAGAGGATGTGCCCAGTCCTGCAGCAGCAAACTGATATGCAGAGGGGTGGGAGGCTCAGGGTTTAGAGAGGTGGTGGGAGATGGGGAGAGTGTTAACACCCAGAGGTGCCTTCCTTTTCTCAAAAGGAGAGGGGAGGACTTTTGTGAGGGGGTACTGGGAGCAGGAAGGGCTGATATTGGGCTCTTAAGGGAATAAACAAATACAAATTTTTAGAAAGTTCAGAAAATGCACCTTCTGAAATTGTATTTTTTTAACATTTCTTTGAACATATTTGGCGTCATGAGGTTTAGTTTCATAAAGTTCGTGCTTAAACCAATATCCTATGATCTTTGTCTGAAAATCAAAGTCTATAGTTGAGGAAAGTTATCTAAGTACTTCCATGTCAGGAGAAACTGCTAAGTCCAAGTTTTTCTTTAATGGTGCTAATTTCTTTTAAAAATCATAACTATGTTATCAGCCCTGGGACTGCCTACAACTTAGAACTTCCTCCTTCTCATCTATGAGGCACATGTTCCCATGGTTTCCTTCAGATTACTTCCACTGTGAACCTGGAAGAGAACACTAAGCAGTCATTATGACACTGTGGATGTGGCCTTGCCTTGAAAGTTTTCAACAGAGTTTGAATTCAGTCTTTTTCTTCTCCTTCTCCTTCTCCTTCTCCTTCTCCTTCTCTTCCTCCTCCTCCTCCTCCTCCTCCTCCTCCTCCTCCTCCTCCTCCTCCTTCG
>JADRCD010121528.1:0-13351 GCA_019843815.1 Montemys delectorum
TATGGGTGTGTGTATGGGTGTGTGTATGGGTGTATGTATGGGTGTGTGTATGGGTGTATGGATGGATGGAAATGTGTCCATGTGGAAGCCGGATACTGATACTGACACCCTCCACAGTCATTTCTCTTTTGAATTCAGAACTCAACAGTTTGGCTAGTTCAGTCAGGCAGCTTGCTACAGGCCTCCAAACAGCTTTCATGTGCATCCTGGGATCCAAATTGTAGCCTTGAGATTTATGTGACAAGCACTTTACCCATAGATTCATCTTCTCCATCCACACATGGCTTTTTATGTCTGTTCTGAGGCTCAAGCTCAGGTCTTCATACTTGTGCAGCAAACACTGCCAACTGAGCCATCTTCCAGCCCCTTGCTAAGCATACTTAATCTTCTGACTCAAATTCCTCAAATTTGACTGGAAATACTGTATCCTGGAAAGTTTTTCTTCTCTGGGAAGAAATACCTTTAATCTTGGCTATATTACAGCTCAAGATCTAGAGTCGTTGTTTTGTTTTGTTTTCACTCGGCCTATTTGTGTCTATGACTCTGGTACTAATCATCCAAACAGTATCATATTTGTCTCATGGGTAACATGATAGTAACTTCTCTACTCCTAAATATTCCATTTATTAGAGGTGAGGCAACTGAGAATATGGGAATAAAAGCAATACCTCAAAGCAGCTGGAAAGTGGTGATGGTTGAGCAGACAGTTCACCCTTTCTGCTTCTTAGCAAAATGTTTCCACTATACAGTTTATCCAAAATTATTCCCTCTAGTTCTTACAGTTTTTCTCCTGAAATTCTACTGATGTTGCTTAACAAATTAGGTTTTGAAATACATTCTTAGCAATGTTATATAAATATGAACTTTAACCTCAGCATTGCCTACATCCATTGTAGGCAGTATCCTAGTCAGAAACATTCTTTCAGTCGATTGACTATTACAGCAACAGAAATTCAGAGCAGAACCAGAACCCCATAAAGTTGGCTCAACATTCTTAATTTTCAGATGTGATAATATAAAAAATAAAATAAAATGTAAAGAAGTAATATTACTTGCTCAGTGTCATGAGGTTTGAAGTTAAGTAGAATAAAGAACAAATAAATATGTAAATTCTAGAATCACACTCCAGAAAAAAAGATGAATGGTTATGCTAGGTAATGTAGAGGCATAAGAGTTTCACAAAATGCCTCAAAGTAGGCATCTAGTTTTAAGCAAAACAAATTTGAAGATACCGACATGATAGTAGAAATAATGATTAGGCAGTTGTACACGCTAGCGTGGAACTTGGTGGATAGGTTGGAGTATACCACGGTCTCCACTACAAACATGGAATGAGGGGTCGGGTACCCTGACAGAGCATCCTGCAGCAAACAGGCTGGCACTCAAGACTCCTCAGCTTGACTTATAGTCTGTTTATGGCGACTCTTCCTATTACAGCTGTGTGAGGACAGGCTAAATAGGGGTCTCTCTTTTTTTCCTGGGCTATTGGTCACTGGCCTGTGAGAGCAAAGAGAAGAGAAGTCATTCTAGAATCCCCTGACATTGATATAAGGCTCCAACTACTACTGTAGGGAAGAAGGATCTGCATTGGTTGCTGTGAATCATAGTGAGCCAAAGAAGTATTTTTAATGTGATTGTTAATAGAACAAAGAACAAAGGACCTCCTTGTCTGCTGGCAAGGTGAGGAGAAGGCCTTTGTCATCCCCGTAAGTAAGTAAAGTAAAACAGAGGCTGTAATCAGCTGATCAGTATGGAGAGCCAAGGTCTAAGCCAATTAATATTGCCTAAAACACTTTGGGGGATATTTAGGATTAATGGGTTGGGGAAGTCAATGGCATGTTTAGCTGGTTGGAGTAAAGTTAGGGTAATTTCTGTCCCTAGGAACATGATGGGATGAATGAGTTGGGTCTTATCTTTTATTATTGTAAATACTTTTTTTTAGTGTCTTTGTGTCTTGTTGTTTAAGATGCTCTAAAGTTAATTTTTGACCTTGTCTTTTGCCTTGCTATATTAACATGTAGGTCATCAATGTAATGATATATATGGAGACCTGATTTAATAAGGAGTTTTAATATGTCAGCACAGTTTCTTGGTAAACGGTAGGGTTATTAGCCATGCCTTGAGGGAGTACTCTCCATTCATATCTATCAACTGGTCCTGAATTATTGATTTTTAGGTACTGAGAAGGCAAAGTGCTTGCAATCTTGTTCATGGAATGGTATTGAAAAGAAGCAATCTTCAATGTCTGAGACTAATAGCAGAGTATTTACCAGGTATGGCAAAGGCAAGAGAGAGGCCACATTCAGCTGAGCCCCAAATTCTCATGGCTTTATTAATTGCTCTTAGATCCTAGGGGAGCCTTCAGGTCCCAGTGTTCTTTTTTAATTACAAAACCCAGGGTATCCTAGGAGCTTCTAGAGGGATGAATGTGCTCCATGTCTAATTGGTGCTTAACTAATTGTTGTAAAATTGTAATCTTGCCCTGTGTAAAGATTATTATTCCACCCAAGTAGGATCTTCTGTGATCCATTCTAGCCAGGAAGTAAGGTATTCAACGGGGGGCACTTAGAATTGGAAGTTTGATCTTGATATAGTTGATAATCTTCTATTTGGAGGCATTTTCCCCTCTTCTTGATAGCAAGGATCATATTTAAATCTTCTAAGATATCTCTACCCAGCAGAATTGTGGCCACATCAGCCACTAGGGGTCTAACGGCCCTGTTTGTTTCATCTGGATCTTCTATTTATAAAAGCCTTAGATAATGAATGCTTTTGAGAGACCACTTATCCCATTAGTTGAGGCCTTGATAAGATGGTCCAATGTGGAGAAACCTCATCTCAACCCAGGATGCTCATATTTGCCCTTTCCGTCTCTTAGGCATTTAAACTTTTATTATCAATTATTATCGAAAATACAGGGTGAGATTTTTCCAGTATGTTAATGTCCCAATGGACTTGGTGGGGTGTTTTCCCTCTTACTGGTGGGTCTGAGGATTTCCCCACAAGGAGTTGAAAGGTGGCAGGGATTTTCCATCTTTGTCATATTTGGATTTGTAATCTTTTTTCCAACGAATCCCTTTCTTGAAGCAGGGACAGATCATTATGTTTAAGAGCAGCCAGGTCATTTGAGGCTGGGGTAGGGGAGGGCAGTCTTCTTTCCAGTGTCCAGTCTTTCCAAATTTAAAACATTTTGAATTAGACTGTGGTGCAGCTGCAAAGGCTTGGGGAAGAGAGGAGGCCTAGTATGAGGCAGTCCCAATGTCATGGGTAGCAATGATCCATTTGTTGTGATGTTCATTTCTAAGTGCCTGTCTGAGTTTCAGGACCATTCCTTCCTAGATAAGATCGTTTAGGAACATCACTTTGGCTACAGGCCAAAGCTCTGGCTTGCACCCTTAGCATAAAATCCAGGAGAGTCTTGCTTGGTTTTTGTTTTAGGGAAGTCAGTGAACTCTCTCCAGACTCTACGGACAAGGGGGTTAAGCAGTTCCAGGCTGGAGTGCACATAAATGGACCTGCTCAAAGTAGAAGGCAGAGAGAGTAAGGGCTGCTGAGTTCCTGTGGAGAAATTAACCATGAAGTGGGGGATCCTACATGTTGTCCTATTTGTTGATTAAGTAATTCATTTTTTATAGCCTCCATCTGACATTCATGTCTAAGCAAGCCTTCCCATTGTACAGAGGACTAGAGAGAGTAGAATGGCATGTATCTCTCTAATCCTAAGGAATTAAGATGTTGCTATTAAAGCTTTGTAAAAAGAGATTTGTTCATTGGGCCATGCACTTAGTCTTGAGTAGAGCTTGGTATAAGTCTTTAAAGGCTGTTGCTTGGAGGGGATACCAATCCAGTGGATCTTGTCTTGATACACGTAGTTTAACAGGAATTGCCCCTATGGGTGGAATTTCTGGAACCCAGGGCCATTGTTGCTGAGGTGGCTGGGAATAATTGTTTTCAGTGTCTCTATGATTACAGAACTGCTCAATGGCAGTAGGGGGTGGTGCCACAAACAGTGGTATAGAAGCTGGGGGAGAGCTCAACTGGATGTGTTTGAGAGCCTTTCTCTTAATTTCTATGTCTTTGTCTTCTATAGCCAATGAGAGCTTGTATGTGGTGGGGGAGGGTGGGTAAAGGGAGAGGAATGTTCTGTGTTAGGGAGTAACTTTTGTCTGACTAAATCAGTTGCTTTTTCTAGAGTGACTAAAGCAGCTACTAGACAATCCTCAAGGTCTTTTCCTCCCTGCAGTCCTCCCCTTTATTCTTCTGTGGGTTTTCCTCTAACAGCTCATCCTTAGGCTTGCGTGTTTTCCCTACTTGTTGCCTGATGACATCGATCATGGGGAGGAAGAAAAGAGGCAAAAGATAGCCTTCTCGTACCTCCTTTTTACAAGCCAGGTAAACAGTGTGGATCCAGATGTCACAGAAGGAAAATCTGCCTACAGCTATTTCCATGTGTGTGCCCATGGTGTGAATTGAAGCACCTCATTCCAAAATTCTAGGCTATCCTTTTGGGAGATTTTGAGTCCTCTTGATTTAAGTAAGACTCTCTTGGGGAACGAATTTGGAAATCCCTCTGATGTGATTTGAGTTCTCCATTATAGAGAACAGAAGTGTAGTCAGTGGTGCTCAACATTCCTGAGGCAAATCTGCCAGTGGGGATTGAAAACACACCAACAAACACAGGCCTGTTAACAGATTTAAGACAAAACTGTCCTAGAGTTTTGAATTGGTTGCTATATTACAAGTTTTTATGAGAGATGAAAGAGTATTGCCTATACCCAGTCCTGCTGTCAGGGGCTGGAAAGACGGATAAGGGGACCTTCTTTCAATGTCAGAGA
The DNA here is from genome assembly GCA_019843815.1 of Montemys delectorum. Lineage (NCBI taxonomy): Eukaryota > Metazoa > Chordata > Mammalia > Rodentia > Muridae > Montemys > Montemys delectorum. The sequence continues at coordinate 4,836 of JADRCD010121528.1, forward strand.
GTTGCCCCAAACTAGAGGCTTCAGTTGTCTTCAAACCATGTGTGGACTTTTGTGACAGTACAAACTAAAAGGAAAGCAAAAAAAGAAGAGATTACTGATCCTCAGGCACGATGGACAGGCTAAAATGCTACTAACCTAGGGGGCAAAGATTTTCACAAACTCTTCAAATTCCAGGTGTCCCTGTTCAGGCATCAGCTATGGGGCTCCCTTTTCCTTGTGGGTCACTGGTCACTTGCCCACCAAGGCAAAGGGAGCAGAAACATCAACCAGGTGAGTATGATAGAAAGAAATTCTAGGGGTTAGCTCCAGAGAGACAGTTGATTTTATTGTTCCAAGTGTAAGATATATAAGAGTTCTTAGGGTTACAGGCAAGAAGGGATGACTGGTCATAACAAACCATCTAACTATCATACAGGCAGGAGGAAAGAGCAGTGCTTGCAAGAAGCTTTGTGTAGGGTCATCTTTCAAATATGGCAGGTATCTGTGCTCAAAGACACTCTCCAATCAAGGTTAGGCAGAGAAGTGGAAACCTCCACTAAGAAAAGGAGTGCTACTGTGTGTACTCTTTAGTTGGTGGTTTAGTCCCTGGGAGCTCTGAGGGTACTAGTTAGTTCATATTGTTGTTTGTCTTAACGGGCTGCAAACCCTTCAGCTCCTTGGGTCCTTTCTCTAGTTCCCTCATTGGCAACCCTGTGCTCAGTCCAATGGATGGCTGTGAGCCTCTACATCTGTATTAGTCAGGCACTGGCAAGGCCTCTAAGAAGACAGCCATATAAGGCTCCTTTCAGCCAGCACTTGCTGACATCCACAATAGTGTCTGGGTTTGATGATTGACTATGGGAAGGATTCCCAGGTGGAGCAGTCTCTGGATTGTCTTTCCTTCAGTCTCTGCTCCATAGTTTGTCTCTGCAACTCCTTCCATGGATATTTTGTTCCCCCTTCTAAGAAGGAACGAAGTATCCACACTTTGGTCTTCCTTCTTTTTGAGTTTCTTGTGGTTTGTGAATTGTATTTTGGGTATTCTGAACTTCTGGGCTAATATCCACTTATGAGAGAGTGCATACCATGTGTGTTCTTTTGCGATTGGGTTACCTCACTCAGGATGATATTCTCCAGATCCATCCATTTCCCACTCCAGCAGCATATGTATAGCAGAGGATAGTCTAGTCTAGTAGGTCATCAATGGGAGGAGAGGCCCTTGGTCCTGAGCAGGAGGAGGGGGAAAGGAACAGGATTTTTTTTCCGGAGGGGAAACTGGGAAAGGAGGTATCATTTGAAATGTAAGTAAAGAAAATATCTAATAAAAAACATGCAGACAAAATATCCACAAACATAAAGTAAAAATAAATTAAATTTAGAAAACCAAAAGAAGAAAAAGAAAAAAGAAAAAAAGAAAGGGGATTGTTAGATCCTGGTCCCTTAATCTACTTCTTTGTATTATTACTATTGTTTGTATTATTTTCTGCTGCCATAATAAAACACCACAATGAAAAGTAAAAGAGAAAAAAAAGTAAGAAAAGGAGTCCTCCATTTTACACCAAGCTCAGAGAGCTATGTGGACATGGTACACTGCAACCTTAAAAGCAGGGCCTTCCAACAGCTAAGTTAATATTTGTTGAAGGTCTACAGACAAACTATACTAGTGGAAACATTGTAATAGAATGGGAAGACCCTGGATTTGAAACTAGATCATGACAAGGAAGCTTCAATTGATGTGAGACATGAGTCACATAGGCAGACAACCTTCTCCTGTCCACACTCTGAAGGACTGACTTAGCTATAGTTACCATTCTTTGTTTTTTAAGAACTATTCAATTTAAAAAATGTGTATGAGTGTTTTATATATGTATACATATGTACCACATGCCTGCCAAGGTCACAAGAGGGTGTTGGGTTCTGGTACTGAAGCAATAGATGGTTGTGAGGCTCCTTGTTAGAGCTGGTAATCAAACCCTGGTCTTTTATAAGAACAGGAACAAGTATTCACAAACACTGGGCATCTCTAGTTCCCATAGCCATACTCTTTCTGTTGGTTCACAACTCATGACAGATCTATAAAACAATATAAATGCTGTAGTACTGTCTTATTTTTGTCAACTTGACAGATACTAAAATCAGCTGAGAACAAAGTCTCAAGTATGGAATTGTATAGATCAGACTGACCTATAGGCATGTCTATACAGGATTGTCTTAAGTGTTAATAGATGTAGGATAGCCTACCCACTGTAGGCAGCACCATTCCTTAGGCACATGGCTCTAGGCTATATAAGGAGAATAGTCAACATGAGCATGAGTCACCAAACTTTGTTCCTCTGTGGTTTCTGCTTCATGTCCCAGCTTGAGCACTTGCTCTAACTTCTCATACTAATGGACTGTTGTCCAGAAATATAAGCCAAATAAATATACCTTCTCCTCTCCTAAATTGCTTTTGGTAAGAAGGTTTTATCACAACATCAGAAATCAAACTAGAGCAGGCATCTAGACGTATTTTGGTATGATGTTGTGAAGAGCACTGAAGAGTCATCCTGGTGGTGTTTCCTATCATTAGGACTTCCTGTAGCATAGCTGTTCCTTGTGATCAGTACTGTGCTACTCTTCCTCTCTTCACAGATGTTGATGTCAAAGGTAGTCTTTAGTAAATAATCCACAGACTGCAATCTATGCTGGCATCTGCTCTTCCGAGTACCCAACTCACAATGCCCCATGTTTATTTTTCAGTTCCATTATTTACCACATAACTATATTTGTGGTAGGTTGAAAACCCCATTCATTAAGCTTTTGATACTATTACTAAATGGCAGTCTCCATCTCAACCTGTAAAAATGGCTAACAGTTGTTTCAGTGAACAAGGGAACATAGTAGGAGAAGCATTAGTATGATATATGATGCTGGGACTAGGAGGTAAAGACATGTGGCTCTGTTTTTGTTAGGACATTCATTCTGAAAGCCTTTTGCTGTCTTGTGAGGAATTTAACTGCCATTTAGCTGCCATGGATGTGAGAGCATAAGAAATCCCATATCTGAAGAAGTCTGTTCTTACCTCCCAGATGTTTGTATTGTCCTTGAGCAGTCACAAAGTGTGTAAATACATTCTTGGAGGTAAACATAGTTCCAGCCAATATGAAGTTGCAACTTCATGAGAGCCACACCTAAAGAATATCAAGAGATTGGCTCCACTAGGCAGTGAATGCTGCCAAATAAAACCACAATGGCAGAAATGAGTTTCATCTTTTTGAATTGTTTGCCAAAGGGGTCATATAGATGCTCTCCACACCTTGTAGGTTGTTGTCAATGACATCAATTACCTTCTTCAACCTGAATGTGTAATCACCTCTGAGGGGAAAAGTGATCACTGATTTTACTCAGGTATGGACCCTGTGTTGTTGTGACAGCAACTTGCCTGCAAGATATGTCCACTTGTGCAATAGTGGCGCAGATGTTACTGAAGTATTGAACCACATTTTAAAATTGGATTTAAGGCCTGCTCTGTGAGACATAATTTATACCTGATACTGTTAATGAGGCCGAGAATCTAAGACTAGATAGTCTATGAGCCCTAAGGGAAGGAAAAGCTTATTCTGCTAAACAAACATAAGAATACAATGACTCCTGATGACACATTTCTATACCCATAGATCATCTCAACCATCATCAGAGAAGACTTTTTTTTTCAGTAGATGGCAATTGACATAGAGACATACAACTGAACAAGTGTAGAAAGTGAGAGACTTTGGAGTACTCAGCAATAAATGGGATGTCTTAATCACACTCCTTGCCACAAGGCTCAGGCAATTAGGCAAAAGAGGAGGTGGAAATACTAAAGAGCTAGAGGTAGACAACTCCAGGGAAACAGCAATTTTCAGACATACCAGAGCATGACAGCATGCATAAGCCCCTCACAAGTGCAAGCCAGACAAAATCCCAGCATTAAGAATGGGAAGTGGGCACACAGTCCCAAGCCTAGCCACGAAGCTGTTTAAACCAATAACTTCTATGGGAGAGAAAAAACTCGTCTTCTCTAATGTGTGTGACTGGGTACATCAACCACACTCCACGGTATACTTCATGTTTAGGAGTAGTTGGCCAACACAAATAAGACTTCATGTTGGCTTCTTGTGCTTGTGTTTGTGTGTGTGTGTGTGTGTGTGTGTGTGTGTGTTCCTTTTGTTTATTTAAGAGAGAGAAAAATATCAAGTAGGAGGGGAGCCTGGAAGGAGTTGGGGGAGGGAAAAATATAATCAAAATATATTGTTACAAAAAAATAATTGAGCCACGAAAAATTTCCATTGAGCAAAATAAAAGAATTATTGTGTTAAACGATTGTTTTAGGGTACACTGTTTGCAAATATAAAATAGCTGAAAAAATAATTTAATGATATTGATTTTCTCCTTCTCAATTTCTTGATCTATTACATGGGAATATTTACCAAGCCCCCTGAACTCATCTTGTATCTAACCATATTGAGGAAATAACATTAATAGTATGTGTAAACTTGTTTTACAAGCTATAAGAGGCATTAAAGGTACAATTTATTATAATTATCACCATAAATCCTCATTAGCTAGGAGCCGATTGTACAGAATACCAAAAAAAGCAAGTTGCTAACCTCAAGGAGAATGATATTAGCTCTCAGTTTATAATTATTTAGCCTAACCACAAAAACATAAATAGACATTTCTTGAATGGAAATTGGAAAATGAAAAGCAAGTGGATTTAAAAGCAATGATGAAATGTTTGTCTTTCTTAATCTAGTCCTTTTGTTTAGCTCAGATTAAAAGGACATTTCCAAGTATATCTATGGGAAATACTTTATACTCTCTAGCTTCAAAAATGAAAACTTGGGAGTGATGTGTATGTCTTATTGGGTGGGGCACTTATTTAAGCCCAAAACTCAAGCCTCTGGTGGCCAAAACTCACAGGATCCTCAGTGGCTAATTCATTAGCCCTATGTTAAGGTTTGGTCTTTTGCTTGTATTATAATGCTAAATACTGGCCTTCAAGGAAGGTTGTCCCCGGACTCAACAGATACTGCAACTACCCAAGAGACAAACCCAAGTGAAGCTATGTAATCTTGCCTGCCAACTTATCCCTGCTTGGTGAGTAAAGATGCTTACAGCAAATAGTTGGGCAGAAGAGAGATAGGCAGGTTTCTTGGGTTCTTGGGTTTGAGGTCTAAGGGAATCATGAAGGGGAGAAGAAGGAGGAGAGAGGAGGAAGCCACCATGGGGTAAGTGAATTATGAATACATGGCCATGAGGGCTGACCAATTGGAGTTAAGAGCAGTCCTTAACATGGAACATAGCAGGTTATAATTTGGAGTTATTGATGGGGATATAGATGCTAATAACATTGAGGGTAGTTACCTGCCCAGCTCTAGTGCTGATTAAGGCTTATTATAATGATAAAAGTTGTGTGTCTTTTATCTGGGAACTGAACAATCAGAGGTGGGGCAAAAGCCCCCAATTGAGTTTAAATATTTTCTACAACAGCCCTGCTTCTTTAGTGTTTAAGCAGAAGTGCCTTCTCCCTCTTCTGACCAGAAACAGAAATGTAGCATCAATAAAAAAAACAAATTATTGTTGCTTTGTAAGCCTTGATATTTAGTCATCTGTCCCCTCCCCCTGAAGTGTAACTTCCTGAAATAGCCTTGCTGATACACTTAGTGACCACAGTTGATTGATGAGTTTGGCAAAGCTTGATAGTAGGCAAATCGCAGTTCAGGTACAATTTCTCTCCATTACAATTCCTTATCAGTGGAATCTAAATTGCTTTAACAATTCAGCACAGAAGTTGGGATGCCAAATTGTCACCATAGAGAGCATATAACACATCTAATGACTGAATCATATGCACTCTTTAGGCTTTCCAAACGCTACACTAAATTATGTTAAAATTTTATCCCAAATTACATATGGAGTTGTCTTTGATAATTTCCTCAGGGTAAAGACTCAATGAGAAAATTTTATAGAGAAAGTTTCCTTAGGAGAGCCATCCAAAACATTTGTGCCCAAGTGAAGAAGATATAATTGGTCAGCAGGAGAAATTGAACTGTACTGCAGTCAGAACAAAGGCCTCACCTGATGGGGATAGGGCCTGTTTGGAGGGGGCTTTAGTGCTGCCGTGGGTAAAGCAGCATTTTTATATGCCTACATGAAGTAGTCTCAGATATGGGTCACCCCAGAGGAGGAGGTGAAATTCTCCATTGGACAGCATATCTCAGTGAAGGCAAGGGCTCGGGAGGAACTCAGTAGTCAGGTATCAGTTGTCATGTTCAGCCTGAAGGAACCTGTTCTGCAGGGTTTCTGCAGGCTGCAATATAGCACCTATCATATAAGCAATATACATTTCTTTTTCCATTTTATCATTATTAAAATATGTGTGTGTGCACATATCTGAGGGTACATATGCACATCTGTGCACATATAGGTGACAAAGATTAACAGTGGGTACTTTCCTTTATTGCCCTACACCTTATATTCTGAGAAAAGTTCTCTCAACAAAGAATTCTCAACTGTGGAAATTTGAATGATTGAGCAACGCCTAAAGAAATGTTCAATATCCTTAGTCACCATCTTTGTTCTCCCGACTTAGACCTTGCTATTTCTGTTAGATTGAATGGCTACAAAGACCCTGGGAGCCCCCTGATGCCATCCCCTGGCACCAAAGTTACAGGTTCATACCTCTGCACCTGACTCTTCTACATGAGTCCTCAAGATCCTAACTCTTGTGTTCATCCCTGTACAACAGACATTTTGCCATCTCCCAGGCTCAAAAATTTTCTAATGCTATGTTGGGCAACCCAACACCAAATCACTTTTTAATTAGAACTGTTGCTTCAGTTTTGTCTACCATGATATGTAAGATTGACTGCTATTTCTGTCTCCAACTAGAAAAAGCATATCTATAGTAAAGATCCAACCCAACTATCACCTAGGAAAATTATTTCAGGAAGTTTCTTCTTGTGGACATTATAGTACTCCATACTAATCCCATTTTATAAGTTTGAGTTGTATGATGGAAAGGCTCTGTAAATGGATGGAATGGATGATGGCAGAGCTGGTAGCTCCTCAGCTTTGAGGAAAAAAATAAAAATGATGGGAGCCTGGAGCATGGTGTTGACAACATTCTAGGTCTCATGTGTTTTCTGAGGCCTTACACAGATAACTCTCACCCAGTGCATCCCAGATTATTTTATAAACAAGCATAGTGTAAGCTAAATTCTCTTTTCATCTCTTTCCGCAAACTGTTTCTCCAGTGTTAGTCACAAAACCTTGACTAAGGCTTCTTTAGTCTTATTCTTTTTTTTTATTGGATATTTTCTTTTTTTTTAACTTTTATTGCATTATGATGAGAAAACTTATATGATTTCAATTTTTCTGAATTTGTTAACATTTAAAAACATATTTAAGTAAATAGAATTAAATCACATTCTTGTTTCTGTTTTGTACTCCAACTCCTCCCAGAGACCCCTTCTTCAATACCTACAATATCTTTTTTGTCATATTCCTTAAAATTTATAAAATATTATAACAATAAAAATGAGTATTATAAAAGTTGTTTGATATAAAACAATCAATTTAACAGTGTTATGTAGATGCTTGTCTACAGCAATACTGCAAATATATACGTTTTTCTCAGTATAAATTTCAAATAACTCCAAATATATTAACTGTATATTTCAAAATAATACATCACTACTAGTATTTTCTTAAATGAACATAAATATGTAAAGTCTTTTTGTTTGTTTGTTTTGTATTTAGTAGAGTTTAAAATCTTGGCTCTTTCTGTGGTACAAGCCCAAAATAAGAACAATTTTTAGACATTGGATTTTATTGCAATAAGGCTGTACTTCAAAGACCCTCAAATCACCAAAGGATTTTACCTCTATCATAGCTAAGCTGAGAGTTGACAGTTCTGTTGAGCCAAGGAATGAATTGTGGGCACAATTTTTGGACACAGACTTCCTGCTATGGTCAAAACTATTTGACTTGAGTGAGTGACTTTATTCTCAGGCCACAGAGAACAGGTTACATTCATTTAAGAAATGGTGTGTGTATTAAGATAGTCTATCCATAAAGTCATTCACCAACTGTTTCAATGAACAATGGTTCTGCTTGGAGGGTGGCACAGACATTAAGTGAGGGTAAGAATCTGGTTCATCGACTGTGCTAATTTGGAAAAGCATTCATCTCAGAGGAAGAGTAACTTATAAAGTCCTCTTCTTCAAAATTGATACAAGTGCTACAAATGTCAAGCAAAGCATTCAGTCTCATTCTTTGTTGTTCTCTTTCCTACAAGCCACCTCCCAAGTTAATTGTCTATGTCTCCCTTGGGTATGTAAATACTTTTGAAATATATAAGCTGTTAAGAAAATCATAGTATAGTATAAAAACATAAATAAACAATCCTACTAATAGAGAGGCTGAGATAGGAGAACCAAGATTTCAAGATCCTTATGTTGTACACATCAAGACACTATCACAAACAAATTAAAGCAGATTGAGATAGTACAATA
>JADRCD010121531.1:0-11343 GCA_019843815.1 Montemys delectorum
GATTGGCCTGTTTAGTGTTGCCTTGTGTGCTGGCTTAGTGTTTCTTCTCTGGATTGTTTGCAAGCTCAGAGCCCATCAAAAACGTGACAAGGTAGTAATTGCCCAAGCACTTGCTGCGCTAGAGCAAGGAGCCTCTCCCGATATTTGGCTCAGCATGTTAAGAACAAAATAAACACTCAAAGACTAATGGTCAGCGAGACTTAGCTCTTGCACCCCGTGGGGTCTTATCCCATTGCACATGGTAGAGTGAGTCAAACTGCCATAAATCCTCGAGGCCCGCTGCCTTTGGCCCCTATGACGGGATAAGGCTGATGCCATAAACCAGGAGCACACCAATGTGTAGTGATCCAAAGGATCCCACCGATCTTTTGGTGCTGGTAATGGACAACACATCAGCTAGCCTAAGACACGGGGCATTGGCCAGAGCCTATCATATAAAACAAAAAGGGGGAGATGTAGAGAGCCACGCCCGAGCTGGCTCAGTCGCCATTACAACATGGTGCCGGCATCCAGTGTCTTTTCCCTGTAAACAAGTAGTCTGCGCATGTGCTAGGGCCAGAGTGCGCCAAGTCACAGCCTATCCCGAGGCATCACATGAGGTAATGGGCAAGCAGCCAATCAGAAATGAACATGCCACTCCAGGGTGTATATAAGCAGTGCCTTTCCAGGGATCACTCTCTCCTCGCCACATGGTAATAAAGATTTGCTGCATAAGGATCCTGGTGTTCCCCGTGCTTTCTTGCCGGCGAGAAAATAGCGCAGGCCACATACCTTTGACAATCATCCTGTTCCCCCTTCAGTGTATGACTGAATCATCCACACCCTGATCTTCCTTCCTTCTATGCTCCATATGGTCTATGGATTGTATCATGGGCATTGTGAGCTTTTGGGCTAATATCCACTTATTAGTGAGTACATACAATCTGTGCTCTTTTTTGTTCTTTTTTTTTATTAGATATTTTCCTTATTTACATGTAAATTTCTCCTTTCCCAGTTTCCCCTCCAAAAAACAAGCAAACAAACAATCAAACAAAAACAACAAGAACAAACCCCTTTTGCCTCCTCCTCCCCATGCCTGCCACTCCACCCTCTCCCACTTATTGGCTCTGGTATTCCCCTACACTGGGGCACAAAACCTTCACAAGGCCAAGGTCCTTTCTTCCTATTGATGATCGAATTTGTGATCCTCTACTATACACATGCTGCCAGAACATTCAGTCCCACCATGTATAGTCCTTGATTGGTGGTTGGGTCCTTGGGAGCTCTGAGGGTCTCTTTTGTGTTCTTTTACCTCACTCAGGATAATATTTTCTAGTCCCAGCCATTTGCCTGCAAATTTCATGTAGCTATTATTTTTAATCACTGAGTACTACTCCATTTTGTAAATATACCACATTTCTGTATCCATTCTTCTGTTGAGGGACATCTGGGTTGTTTCCAGCTTCTGGTTCTTATACATAAGGCTGCTATGAACATAGTGGAATGTGTGTCCTTGTTATATGTTGGAGTATTGTTTCAGTATATGCCGAGGAATGGTATAACTGGACACTCTGGTAGAACTATTTCCAATTTACTCAAGAACTTCCAGACTGATTTCAAAGGGGTTTTACCTGTTTGCAGTCCCACCAGCAGTCCTCTTTCTCCATATCCTCACCAATATCTGAAGCCACCTGAGTTTTTTATCTTAGCCACTCTGACTTGTCTGAGGTGGAATCTCAGGTTTGATTTGTGTTTCCCTGATGATTAAAAATGTTGAACATTTCTTTAAGTGCTTCTCAGCCATTCAGGATTCCTCAGTTGAGAATTCTTTATTTAGCTCTGTACTACACATTTTGAAAGGGTTATTTGGTTCTCTGGGGTCTACCTTCTTGAGTTCTTTAGATATATTGGATATTCACCCTCTATTGGAAACAGGGTTGGCAACTATGTTTTCCCAATCTATGGGTTGCCATTTTGTGCTATTGACAATGTCCTTTGCTTTCCAGAAGCTTTTCAACTTTATGATATCCCATTTGTCGATTGTTGCTCTTAAAGCATAAGCCATTGGTATTCTGTTCAGGAAGTTTTCCCTAGTGACCAAGTATTAGAGAATCTTTCCTACTTTCTCTTCTAGTAGTTTCAGTATATTTGGTTTTATGTGGAGGTCCTTGATCCACTTGGACCTGAGCTTTCTACCAGGAGATAAGATTGAATCCATTTACATTCTTCTACATGCAGACCACCAGGTGTAGCAGCACCATTTGTTGAAAATGCTGTCTTTCTTCCACTGGATGGTTTTAGCTTCTTTGTCAAATATCACGTGACCCTTGGTGTGTGGATTCATTTCTGGGTCTTCTATTCCCTTGATCTACCTGCATGTCTCTGAACCAATACCATACAGTTTTTATCACTATTGCTCTATAGTATAGCTTGATGTCAGGTATGGTGATTCCCCCAGATGTTCTTTTATTGTTGTGAATAGTTCTACCTATCCTGGTTTTATTTTGTTATTCCAAATGAATTTGAGAATTGCTTTTTTATATAACACTATGAAGACTTGTGTTGGAATTTTGATGAGCATTGAATTGAATCTGTAAATTGCTTTTGGTAAGATGGTCATTTTAATATACTAATCCTGCCAATCCATGAGCATGGGAGATCTTTCTATCTTCTGAGATCTTTTTCAATTTCTTTCTTCAGGGATTTGAAGTTCTTGTCATACAGATCTTTCACTTGCTTGGTTAGAGTCACACAAAGATATTTTATATTCTTTGTGACTATTGTGAAGGGTGTTCTTTCCCTAATTTCTTTCTCAGCCTTTTTATTCTGTGAGTAAAGGAAGGCTACTGATTTGTTAGAGTTAATTTTATATCCATCCACTTTGCTTATGTTGTTAATCAGCTGTAGGAGCTCACTGGTGGAATTTTGGGGGTTGCTTATGACTTTCATGTCATATTCCAATAGTGGTACCTTGACTTCTTCCTTCCCAATATATATGCCTTTCATCTCTTTTTGTTGTCTAATTGCTCTGGCTACAATTTTGAGTACTACTGTACTGACTAGGTTGGGAGAGAGTAGGCAGCCTTGTCTTGTCCCTGATTTTAATGGAATTGCTTTTAATTTCTCTGCATTTAATTTGATGTTGACTGTTGGTTTGCTGTATATTGCTTTTATTATATTTAGGAATACACCTTGAATTCCTGATCTTCTCTCCAATACTTTTAACATGAATGCATGTTGTATTTTCTCAAAAGATTTTTCAGCATCTACTGAGATGATCATATTTTTTTTCTTTGAACTTGTTTATATAGTGGATTATATTGATGGATTTCTGTATATTTAACCATCCCTACATTCCTGGGACAAAGCCTACTTGATAATGGTGGATGATAATTTTGAAGTGTTCTTAGATTTGATTTGCAAGAATTTTATTGAGTATTTTTGCATCAATATTCATAAGGGAAATCAGTCTGTAGTTCTCTCTTTGTTGAGTCTTTTTGTAGTTTAGGTATCAGTATAATTGTGGATTCATAGAAAGAATTGGGTAGTGTTCCTTCTGTTTTTATTCTATGGAATAGTTGGAGGAGTATTGGTATTAGATTTTCTTTGAAAACCTGATAGAATTCTGTACTAAGCTCTGGGTTTATATATATATATATAAAAATATATATATATTTTTAGTTGGGAGACATCTAATGACTGCTTCTATTTCCTTGGTGATTGTGGGGCTGTGTAGATGATTTATCTGATCCATATTTAACTTTTGTACCTGGTATCGGTCTACAAAATCATCCATTTCATACAGGTTTTCCAGTTTTGTAGTCAGATCTGAATATTTTTTGACTTTCCTCAGTTTCTTTTGTTATGTCTCTCTCTTCATTTCTGATTTTATTAACTTAGATATTCTTTGTGTGCCTTCTGTTTATTCTGGTTAAGGGTTTATCTATCCTGTTTATTTTCTCAAAGAATCAGCTCCTAGTTTTGTTGGTTTTTTTGGTTTGTTGGTTGGTTTGTTTGTCATTCCTTTTGTTTCTACTTGGTTGATTTCAGCCCTGAGTTTGATTATTTCCTGCATTTTATTCCTCTTGAGTGTATTTGCTTCTTTCTTGTTCTAGAGCTTTCAAATGAACTGTTAAACTGCTATTGTATGGCCTCTCAAATTTCTTTATGGAGTCACTCAGATCTATGTGTTTTCCTCTTAGCAATGCTTTCATTGTGTCCCTTAAGTTTGAATACATTGTACCTTCATTTTTTGAATACTAAAAAGTCTTTAATGTCTTTTTTATTTCTTTCCTGACTTACTTATCATTGAGTAGATAGTTCTTCAGTATCCACGTGTATGACAGCTTTCAATGTTTTTATTGCTTTTGAAGACCAGCCTTAGTCAGTGGTGGTCTGATAGAATACATGGGATTAATCCAATGTTTTTACATCTGTTGAGGTTTGTTTTCTGTCCAAGTTTTTGATCTATTTTTGAGAAGGTACTATGAGTTGTTGAGAAGAAGCTGTATTCTTTTGTTTTTGAGTGAGATGTTCTGTAGATAACTGTTAAATCCATTTGGTTCATAACTTCTGTTACTTTCACTGTGTCTCTGTTTAGTTTCTGTTTCCATGATCTGTTCATTGGTGTCAATGAGGTGTTGAAATCTCCTACTATTACTGTGTGAGGTCCAATGTATGCTTTGAGCTTTAGTAATGTTTCTTTTACCCTTGTATTTGGGGCATAGATGTTCAGAATTGAGAGTTCATCTTGGTAGATTTTTCCTTTGATGACTTCCTTTTATTTTTTGACAACTTTAGGTTAAAATTTTATTTTGTTAGATATTAGAAAGGCTACTCAAGTTTGTTTCATCAGACCACTATTTGGATATTTTTTCCCATCCTTTTACCTTGAGGTAATGTCTGTCTTTAACTCTAAAGGATGTTTCTTGTATGCAGCAAAATGCTGGATCCTGTTTATGTATCCAGTCTTTTAGGCTGTGTCCTTTTATTGCAGAATTGAGGCCTTGATGTTGACAGATATTAGGGATCAATAATCATTGATTCCTGTTATTTTTGTTGTTAGAGGTGGAATTATGTTTGTGTGTTTCTCTTCCTTTGGGTTTGTTGTGAAAAGATTAACTTTTTGTTTTTTCTTGGGTGTAGTGTGACTCCTAGTTTTGGACCACTTCTTCTATTATCCTCTGTAGGGCTGAATTTGGGGAAAGATAATGTTTAAATTTGGTTTTGTCTTGGAATACCTTGGTATTTCCATATACAGTAATTTGTGTTTTGCTGGGTATAGTAGCCTAGGCTGAAACTTTTTGTTCTCTTGGGGTCTGCTTGACATCTGTCCAGGATCTTCTGGCTTTCGGAGTCTCTATTGAGAAGTCTAGTGCAATTCTGATAGGTCTGCCTTTATATATTACTTGACAATTTTCTCTTTCTGCTTTCAATATTCTTTCTTTGTTTTGTGCATTTGGTGTTTCTTTTTAAGTTTTATTACATTATGATGAGAAAAGTTACATGATTTCAAATTATCTGAATTTGGTAACATTTAAAAACATATTTTAAGTAAATAGAATTAAATCACATTCTTGTTTTCCTTTTGTACCACAACTCCTCCCAGAGGCCCCCCTTCAATCCTTACAATATGTTTTTGTCTTATTCTTTAAAATTTATAAAGCATTCTATCAATAAAAATGAGTATTATAAAAGTTGTTTGATATAAAACAACAACCAATTTAACAGTCTTATGTAGATGCTATGGCAGTATTGAAAATAGATATGTTTTTAACAATATAAATTTTAAATAACTCCAAATGTATTAACTGTATATTTCACAATAATACATAATTACTAATATTTTCGGGTTTTTTTTACTTTAAAAAGGTTGATTTAATATATTTTCTTAAAAGATGAAAACTTCAGTACAGTGATAAGTTACTTAATGTCACTATAGTGGCTTTAGAACTCAACACAACAGTACTAAGCCTAAGCAGACAGATTTGCAACATTATTTTTTTTTGATGAGAAAAGTTACATGATTTCAATTTGTCTGAATTTGTTAACATTTAAAAACATATTTTAAGTAAATAGAATTAAATCACATTCTTGTTTCCCTTTTGTACCCCAACTCCTCCCAGAGACCCCTCTTCAATACCTACAATATCTTTTTTTGACATATTCCTTAAAATTTATAAAATATTATAACAATAAAAATGAGTATTATAAAACTTGTTTGACATAAAACAATCAATTTAACAGTGTTATGTAAGTGCTTGTCTACAGCAATACTGCAAATACATACATTTTTCCCAGTATAAATTTCAAATAACTCCAAACATATTAACTGTATATTTCAAAATAATACATCACTACTAGTATTTTTTTTATTTTTTAAACTTTTATTGCATTATGATGAGAAAATTTACATGATTTCAATTTATCTGAATTTGTTAACATTTAAAAACATATTTTATGTAAATAGAATTAAATCACATTCTTGTTTCCCTTTTGTACACCCACTCCTCCCAGAGACCCCCCTCAATATCTTTTTTGTCATATTTCTTAAAATTTATAAAATATTATAACAATACAAATAAGTATTATAAAAATTGTTTGATATAAAACAACAATCAATTTAACAGTCTTATGTAGATGCTTCTCTACAGAAATAGTGAAAATACATTTTCTCAATATAAATTTTAAATAATTCCAAACATATTAACTCTATACTTCAAATTAATGCATCACTACTGGTATTTTCTTAAATGAACATAAATGTATAATGTCTTTTCGTTTGTTTTGTATTTAGTAGAGTATAAAATCTTGGCTCTTACTATGGTACAAGACCAAAATAAGAACAATTTTTGGACATTGGATTTCATTGTAATAAGGCTATACTTCAATGACCCTCACATCACCAAAGGATTTTACCTCCATCATAACTAAGCTGAGAGTTGATAGTTCTGCTGCACCAAGAAATGAATTGTAGGCTCAATTTTTGGATACGGACTTCCTGCTATGGTCAAAGCTATTTGACTTGAGTGAGTGACTTTATTCTCAGCCCACATAGAACAGGTTACATTCACTTAAGAAATGATGTAGGTATTAAGATGATCTATCCATAAAGTCATTCACCAACTGTTTCAATGAACGATGGTTCTGCTTGGAGGGTGGCACGGACATTGGGTGAGAGTAATAATTTGGTTCAATAGCTGTGATAATTTGGAAAAGCATTCATCTCAAAGAAAGAGTAACTTATAAAGTGTTCTTCTTCAAACTTGATACAAGAGTTACAAATGTCAAGCAAAGCATTCAGTCTCACTCTTTGCTGTTCTCTTACAAGCAACCTCTCTAGTTAATTGTCTATGTTTCTTTTGAGTATATAAATATTTTTGAAATATATAAGCTGTTCTGAAAACCATAGTATAGTGTAAAGACATGAAATAAACATTACTCCTAATAGAGAGGCTGAGATAGGAGAAGCAAGATTTCAAGACCCTTATGTTGTACACAGCAAGACACTGTCACAAACAAGCTGAAAGTATATATGGATTGTACAATATTGGACCTATTTCTCCAATTACCAAATTAGTGAGAACATTGGATGACAATCAATAAATTTCTAATTCCTTATATTTTTGGATTTCAATCAATTAGGATATGTTGGTAATATTAATTTTCATATTAAGATATTAAGAAAAGGTAATTGTCACTTCCTGTTGTTTTTGTTGTAAGAGGTTGAATTAGATCTGTGTGGATTTGTTGAAAGATTAGTTTTTTGCTTCTTCTAGGGTGTAGTTTTGCTCCTTATGTTGATATTTTCCATCTATTATCCTTTGGAGAGCTGGATTTGTGGAAAGATATTGTATAAATTTTGTTTTGTCATGGAATATCTTGTTTTCTCCATCTATGGTAATGGAGAGTTTTGCTGGGTATAGTAGCCTGGGCTGGCATTTGTGTTCTTGTAGGGTCTGTATGACATCTGCCCAGGATCTTCTAGCTTTCATAGTCTCTGGTGAGAAGTCTGGTGTAATTCAGATAGGCTTGCCATTATATATTACTTGACCTTTTTCCATTACTGCTTTTAAACTTCTTTCTTTGTTTAGTGCATTTGGTGTTTTGATTATTATGTAATGGGAGGAGTTTCTTTTCTGGGCCAGTCTATTTGGAGTTCTGTAGGCTTCTTGTATGTTCATGGGCATCTCTTTCTTTAGGTTAAGGAAGATTTCTTCTATAATTTTGTTGAAGATATTTACTGGCCCATTACCTTGGGACTCTTCACTGTGTTCTATACCTATTATCCTTAGGTTTGGTCTTCTCCTTGTGTCCTGGATTTCCTGGATCTTTTGGATTAGGAGCTTTTTGCTTTTTGCATTTTCTTTGACTGTTGTGTCAATGTTTTCTATGGTATATTCTGTCTCTGAGAGTCTCTCTACTGTCTCTTGTATTCTGTTGGTGATGCTTGCATGTACAACTCCTGATTTCTTGCCTAAGTTTTCTATCTCCAGGGTTGTCTCATTTTCTGATTTTTTTATTGTTTCTATTTCCATTTTTAGGTACTGAATGGTTTTGCTCATTTCCTTCACCTGTTTGATTGTGTTTTTCTGTAGTTCTTGAAGGGATTTGTGTGTTTCCTCTTGATTGGCTTCTAGCTGTTTACCTGTGTTCTCCTTTATTTCTTTGAGGGTGCTATTTACGTCCTTCTTAAAGCCCTGTATCATCATCATGAATAGTGATTTTATATCTGAATCTTGCTTTTCCAGTGGGATGGTGTATCCAGAACTTGCTATGGTTGGAGAATTGGGTCCTGATGAGGCCAAGTAGTCTTGGTTTGTGTTGCTTATATTCTTACACTTGCCCCGAATCATCTGGTTATCTCTAGTGCTACCTTCCCTTGCTAAATCTCACTGGAGCCTGTTGTTCCTGTGATCCTGGTTGTGTCAGCACTCCTCAGAGTCAAGCTGCTTCTGTGATCCTGTGATTTTGGGTTCCTGTGACCCTGGGCTTTTGAGAGCACCTGGGAGTGGAGCTTCCTCGCAGTGTTTTGGGACTGAATGCAGATTTTGTGCCCAAGGTCTGCTCAGGGTACTGGCCAGCCCAGAGAGACCGGAAGCAACCTGAGCCACTGGGCTGGTAGAGTTCCTGTGTGCCTTGTTCCTGTTGGTCCCAGTTATTCCTGGTAATGGGACAAATGTTGTGTCCTCCTCACCTCTGATCCTGGGCATGTTAGAGTGTCTGGGAGTGGAGCTTCCTCTGGGTGTTGTGGGAGTGGCTGTGGAGGATGCATCCAAAGTCTGCTCATGGCACCAGCCCAGGCAGAAGGAAAAAAATCTGAGCGACTGGGCGGGCAGAGTTCCTGTGTGACTTGTTGGGCTGGTCCCAGTTACTCATGGTGTTGGGACAGATGTTATCTGCATCTGATGTTTTACTTATTACATGAGCAGAGGAATTTCTTTACTGGTTCCATCTGCTTGGTGTTCTGTAGAATTCTTGTATGTTTATTGGCATTTCTTTCTTTAGATGACCAAGGTATTTTTTATTAAATTAATTCATTTTTTTACACTCCACTTTCCATTTCTTGTCTCCATCCACCTTCTGACTGCTCCACATCCCACCCCTCCACCCAACCCCCTCTCTCCGTGTGGATGCCCCCACCCCCACCCCCACCCCACCTGGCCTCTAAACTCCCTGGGGCCTCCACTCTCTTAAGGGTTAGTTGCATCATCTCTGAATGAATACAGACCAGGAAGTCCACACTGTATGTGTGTTAGGTGCCTCATATCAGCTGGTGTGCGCAGTCTGTTTAGTGGTTCAGTGTTTGAGAGATCTCAGGGGTCCAGATTAATTCAGATTGCTGGTCCTTCTACAGGATCATCCCTCTCCTCAACTTCTTTCAGCCTTCCCTAATTCAGCAAGGGTCAGCTGCTCCTGTCCATTGGTTGAGTGCAAATATCTGCATATGACCCTTTCAGCTGCTTTTTGGGTCTTTCTGAGAGAAGTCATGAAGATCCCTTTTTAAGAGTGCTCCATAGTCTCAATATTAATGTCAGGTCTTGGGACAACCCCTTGAGCTGGATCCCACTTTGGGCCTGTCGCTGAACCTTTTGGTCAAGCTCCTCTCCATTTCCATCCCTGTAATTCATGCACAAAGACATGCATGAGTTACGGGGAATGTTTTCTTCTAAATTTTGTTCAAGATGTTTGCTGGCCCCTTGAATCTTCACTCCCTTCTATACCTATTATTTTCTTGTTGGGTTTTTCATTATGTCCTGGATTTCTGGAATGTTTTGAGATAGGAGCTATTTCCTCTTTGTATTTTCCTTGACTGTTGTGTTGATGTCTTCTCTTGTATCTTCTGCTGCTGAGATACTCTCTTCTGTCTCTTATATTCTGTTGGTGATGCTTGCATCTGTGAATCCTGTTCTTCTTCTTAGATTTTCCATCTCCAGGTCTGTCGCCTTTTGAGTTTTCTTTTATATTTCTCTTTCAGTGTTTAGATTATGGACAGCTTTGTTCAATTCCTTCACCACTTTGTTTTTGTTCTCCTGTATTTCTTTAAGGGATTTATGCATTTCCTCTTTTAGGGCTTCTACATGTTTACTTATGTCCTTCTGAATTTCTTTAAGGGAGTTATTTATGTCCTTCTTAAAGTCCTCTATCAGCTTCAGGAAATGTGAGTTTAGATCTGAATCTAGCTTTATAGGTGTGTTAGGATATCCAGTACTTGCTGTTTTGGGAGACCTGGGTTATGACGTTACCAAGTCAAACTGGTTTTTCTATTACTTATGTTCTTGTGCTTGCCTCTCACCATCTGATTATCTCTGATGTTATCTGGCCTCCATGTGTCTGAATAGAGCCCATTCTTCCTGTAATTCTGTGATCCCAGATGTGTTAGAGTACCTGGGGAGACCAGCTGGGACTCAGGTGTGGGCTGGGTGGGATTGGGTCCAGTGCCAGGGCTCTACTCCTGGCAAAGGCAGAAACCAGAAGACACTCAGTGGCCTGACTTTTAAATAGAACTGTATCCTTTCCCTTCCATACCTCTATCAGAAGCACTCAGTTGAAGAGAGCCACTTTTCATTAGTTCCATCACTACCACACTTTTAATAATTACATTCTGTAGATTCTTGCCTGGTCTACTCTATTTTAGAGGGTTTTTCAAATTTTATTTTTACTTTTTGAATTCAATTTACATCATCATCTCAGGCCCTCTCCCTTTTTTTTCTAAGTCCCATCTGTACAAAAAGATTTCTCCCATTGCCCCCTCCTCTTTTTTATAGAGATACCATTCCATTGTATGCCATATGGTCTCTGCAGGAGTAGGCACGTCCTCTCCATTGAGGCCAAAGTAGCCAGTTCAAGTTGTGGGAAGGAGAT
>JADRCD010121545.1:0-16701 GCA_019843815.1 Montemys delectorum
GGAGCAGAAACAGCTTCAGAAGGAACTGCAGCGCCTGCAGCAAGGTGAGACTCCCTCTTGAGGGACAATGGGCCCCCACTTCCGGTCCTAAGGAGCAATTTCCTGGGGGAGGGCAGCAGCCCTGGCCTTACCGTGGGATGCTTATTTATATTGTCAGGTAGCTGAGTGTGTATGAGATAGATATAAAGAGAAATAACCTGAGCTTTTATAAATCTCATTAAAAAAAATTCTCCCAACCAAAGAGTACACATGGGGGGACTCATGGCTCCAGCAGCATGTGTATAGCAGAGGATGGCCAAGTCGGTCATTAATGGGAGGAGAGGACCTTGGCCCTGTGAAGGTTCTATGCCCCGGTGTAGGGGAATTCCAGGGCCAGGAAGTAGGAGAGGGTGGGACGTGAACAGGAGGAGGGGGGAGGGAACAGGGGATTGTTTTAGTTTTAGTTTTAGTTTTTTTATTTTATTTTTCTTTTTTCTTTTGGAGGGGAACCTGGCAAAGGAGATATTTTAAATAAAGAAAACATCTAATAAAAAAATATTCTCAATGCTAAAACAGTTGTTTCTACAGTAAAGAGGGAGCAACAGAAGTCTCCTGTTCCTGTTAAAAGGTTCAAGCAATGTGTGAGCAGAACCTAGGAGCAGAAGAGACAGGTGCTGCAGGAAAGGGAAGTTGTCAAGCGATGTGTAGCAGGATACTGGCTGACCATGCTTGGCAGAAAAGAAGGGTATGTGCAAAGGGACAGAAAGAGTATGGTTTGCCACAAATGGTTCCATATTGCTGAAATGCTCATGCAATCAGGCAGTGGCTCCAGCCAGCATTTCACAAGAGCAGACCCCACCCTACAGGAACTGGATGCAGGGGATTCCATGTTCGCCATTTAGAGACATGGCTCTGAATATGGTGCTTATGAAAAAAAAATGAAGCTTAGGACACAGTCAGAGTAGACCTGATAGAATTCCCAAGGCAGGGCTTGGTGTAAAAGGCTTGAACTAGAACATTGGCAAGAGAAGAAAATGGGAAGAGCAGTCTTTCAAGACACTGGGAAAATAGAATTGTCAGTGTTCCACAACGTGATACGTCCAAGCATAAAGGAAACCAAAGCAAAAAGCCCAGCTCAAGGGAGTCCATCAAACGTACAGGCTAAATGGGATAGCTAGGCAGACACAATACCACGCTGTATGGGGAAGACAGCCGAGAAAGTTATACTTCTTTCTTATTGGCTCAGCTGTCTCAACTGTAGAAGAGTGAGCTGCCTGTAGAACTAGCAGATGCTTCTTTGTTTTTAATTTAAAGAAAAACCTATAGTTTGTTGAAAATAGATAAAGCCATAGAAAATATCTCCATATGGCCCCCAAGGAGACAATAAAGCAAAAAGGACTCAAAGAAGTGATCTCCAAGAGTTTTATGTGATAGTCATGTCCCTTGTATGGTTCTGAGCCCTTCTCCCTGCTAACCTCCAGCTGTTTCTCCAAAA
Source organism: Montemys delectorum (assembly GCA_019843815.1). Lineage (NCBI taxonomy): Eukaryota > Metazoa > Chordata > Mammalia > Rodentia > Muridae > Montemys > Montemys delectorum. Next base: position 1,475 of record JADRCD010121545.1, read on the forward strand.
AGGAGTGTCCTGGTTTTGTTGTTGTTGTTGTTGATGGTGGTTTGATATGTGTTAGGTTGATACTCTTGTCTCGGATTTCTGGTTTGGGTTTAGTAGGGAGGCAGGTGGCCTAGTACTCAGGTTTGACTCCCAGGCCTTTGGCATGTTTAACAAGCACTCTGCCACTAAACAAACACCCCCAGCCATAACCACTGTAAGTTTGATTCTCATTAAAACACAAACCAATGCAAGATCTTCCATTCCAAATGATTCAGTTTTAAATGCCTTGAAAAGTAATGGGGTCATTGTGTTCACGTCTGCCTCTACTACAGGGGCCCAGAGCATCACCTGAAAAAATGCAAAGTTCACTGAACCCTGGCCTCTGGCAATTGCAAACTCTTGCAACAAGTAGAAGGCAGGCACACAACTGCATTAAGTTTCCAATGTGTTTTATGTAGCGTTTATGTTAAAGTAGGTTTTTCTCTGTTATAACACATTACACAGAGTTTTGCCAATCATAAATGTAAATGTACTTGAAACTAAGATCATTCAGTGTGCTTTCATAAAGGAAATACATTATGCACTGAAGTTAAAAACTACATTTAAAACCTAGTGAGAAACACTCTTATTTTCTTCTAACAAACTCACTTCGATCTTCGAATGTCTTAAAACTAAAAGTGCAGTTCAACACTAAAAGGACAACTTTACTGATTCATATCTCAGGAAGAACAGAGATGCATTCAGATTCCAATGTGTTTTGTGTAGCGTCTAGGTTAAAGTAGGTTTTTCTCTCTTATGACACATTACACAGTCTTTTGCAAAATATAATTTGTGAATGTACATGAAACTAAGTTCAATCAGTGTGCTTTCACAAAGGAAATACATTACACACAGAGGTTACAAACTACATTTAAAACCTGGTGAGAAACATTCTTACTTTCTTCTAAGAAATTAACTTCTATCTTGTAACTTGTTAAAAGTAAAAGTGCAGTTCAACACTAAAAGGATACCTTTCCTGATTCATTTCTCAGGAAGAACAAAGTCGCCTACAGTTTTCAATGTGCTTTGTGTAGCTTGTAGGTTAAAGTAGGGTTTTCTCTGTTATAACACATTACAAAGTGTTCTGCTAAACATAAATGTGTATGTACATGAAACAAAGTTCAATCAATGTGCTTTCATATAGGAAATACATTACACCCAAAACTTACAAACTACATTTAAAACCTGGTGAGAAACACTCTTACTTTCTTCTAAGAAATTCAATCCTATCTTGTGAAGTCTTAAAACTAAAAGTGCAGGTCCACATAAACGGAAAACTTTCCTGATTCGTTTCTCAGGAAGAACAGAGAAGGCATTGAGTTTCCAAATGTGTTTTGAGTAGGTTCTAGGTTAAAGTAGGTTTCTCACTGTTATGACACATTACAGAGTTTTTTGTGAAACATAAATGTGAATGTATGTGAAATCAGTGTGCTTTCATATGCACAAAAGCTAAAAACTATATTTAAAACCTGGTGACAAACCCTCTTATTTTCTTCTAACAAACTAACAACTTTTCTGAATAGTTTCTCAGGAATAACAGAGACACATTCAGTTTCCAGTGTGTTTTGTGTAGTGTCTAGGTTAAAGTAGGTTTTTCTCTGTTATGACACATTACAGAGTTTTTTTGCGAAACATAAATATGAATGTATGTGAAACAAAGTTCAATCAGTGTACTTTCATATAGGAAATTACATTACGCATTGGAGTTACAAACTACATTAAAAATGGTGAGAAACACTCTTATTTTCTTCTCACAAACTCAGTTCTATCTTCTAACGTGTTAAAACTAAAAGTGCAGTTCAACACTAAAAGGACACCATTCCTGATTCGTTTCTAAAGAAGAACAGAGACACATTCAGTTTCCATTGTGCTTTGTGTAGTGTCTAGGTTAAAGTAGGTTTTGCTCTGTTATGACACATTACAGAGTTTTTTGCGAAACATAAATGTGAATGTACGTGAAACTAAGTTCAATCAGTGTGCTTTTATATAAGAAACTACATTATGCACAGAAGTTACAAACTACATTTAAAAAATGGTGTGAAACACTTATTTTAGTCTAACAAACTCACTTCTATCATGTAATGTCTTAAAATTAAAAGTGCAGTTCAACACTTAAAGGACAACTTTCCTGAATCGTTTCTCAGGAACAACAGAGACTCATTCAGTTTCCAATGTGTTTTGTGTAGCATCTATTTTAAAATCAGTTTTTCTCTGTTGTGACACATTACACAGTGTTTTATCAAACAAAAATATGAATGTACGTGAAACTAAGTTCAATCAATGTGCTTTCATAAAGGAAATACATTACGCACAGAAGGTACAAACTACATTTAAAATCTGGTGAGAAACACTCCTATTTTCTTCTAAGAAACTCACTTCTATCTTGTAACGTCTGAGAACTAAAAGTACAGTTCAACAATTAAAGGACAACTTTCCTGATTCGTTTCTCAGGAAAAACAGAGTTGCATTCAGTTTCGAATGTGTTTTGTGTAGCGTCTAGGTTAAAGTAGGTTTTTCTCTGTTATGACACATTACACAATATTTTGCGATACATAACTGGGAATGTTCATTAAACAAAGTCAAACAGTGTGCTTTCATAAAGGAAATACTTTACCCACAGAAGTTACAAAGTACATTTAAAACCTGGTGAGAAACACTATAACTTTCTTCTAAGAAATTCACTTATGTCTTCTAACATCTTAAATCTAAAAGGGCAAATCAACACTTAAAGGACAACTTTCCTGACTCACTGCTCAGGAGTAACAGAGAGACATTTAGTTTCCAATGTGTTTTGTGTAGCGTCTATGTTAAAGTAGGTTTTTCTCTCTTATAACACCTTGCACAGTGTTTGGCAAAAACATAAATGTGAATGTATGTGAAACTAAGTTCAATCAGTGTGCTTTCATAAAGGAAATACATTACACACAGAAGTTACAAACTACATTTAAAACCTGGTGAGAAACACTATTATTTTCCTCTAAGAAACTCACTTCTATCTTCTAAAGTCTTAAAACTTAAAGTACAGTTGAACAATTAAAGGACAACTCCCTGACTTGTTTCTCAAGAAGAACAGAGATGCATTCATTTTTCCATGTGTTTTGCGTGGCGTCTAGGTTACAGAAGTTTTTTCACTGTTATGACACATTACACAGTGTTTTGATAAACATAAATGTGAATGTACATTAAACTAAGTTCGATCAGTATGCTTTAATAAAGGAAATACATTACGCACAGAATTTACAAACTACATTAAAAACCTAGTGAGAAACACTCTTATTTTCTTCTCACAAACTCACTTCTATCTTCTAATGTGTTAAAACTAAAAGTGGAGTTAAACACTTTGGATCCGTTTCTCAGGAAGAACAGAGACACATTCAATTTCCATTGTGCTTTGTGTAATGTCTATGTTAAAGTAGGTTTTGCTCTGTTATGACACATTACAGAGGTCTTTGCACAACATAAATATGAATGTTCGTGAAACTAAATTTAATCAGTGTGCTTTCATAAAAGAAATACATTACACACAGAAGTTACAAACTACACTTAAAACCTGTTGAGAAATACTCTTATTTTCTTCTTAAAAAAACACTTCTATCTTCAAACGTCTTAAAACTTAAAGGAAAGTTCAACAATTAAAGGACAACTTTCCTGATTTGTTTCTAAGGAATATCAGAGACGCATTCAGTTAACAATGTGTTTTGTTTAGCGTCTAGGTTAATGTAGGTTTTTCTCTGTTATGACACAAAACGGAGTTTTTTGCGAAACATAAATGTGAATGTACTTGAAAATAAGTTCAATCAGTGTGCTTCCATATTGGAAATACATTACGCACAAAAGTTACAAATTACATTTAAAACCTAGTGAGAAACACTCTTACTTTCTTCCAAGAAATTCACTCCTATCTTGTAACGTCTTAAAACTAAAAGTGCAGTTACACATAAATGGACAACTTTCCTGATTCGTTTCTCAGGAAGAACAGAGAAGGCATGAGTTTCCAATGTGTTTTGTGTAGCTTCTAGGTGAAAGTAGATTTTTCTCTGTTGTAACACATTACAGAGTTTTTTTGTGAAACATAAATGTGAATGTACATGAAACTAACTTCAAGCAGTGTGCTTTCATATAGGACATAGATTAGGCACTGAAGGTACAAACTATCTTTAAAAAATGGTGAGAAACACTCTTATTTTCTTCTAACAAACTCACTTCTATCTTGTAACATCTTAAAACTAAAAATGCAGTTCAACACTAAAAGGACAGCTTCCTAAATTCTTTCTCAGGAAGAACTGAAACCCATACAGTTTCCAATGCATCTCGGTTAAAGTAGGTTTTTCTCTGTTATAACACATTACAGAGTTTTTTGCGGAACATAAATGTGAATGTTCATGAAACTAAGTTCAATCAGTGTGCTTTCATATAGGAAACTACATTACGCACAGAAGTTACAAACTACATTTAAAAAATAGTGAGAAACACTAAAAGGACAACTTTCCTGATTTGTTTCTCAGGAAGAACAGTAATGCATTCAGTTTCTAATGTGTTTTGTGTAGCGTCTATGTTAAAGTCGGTTTTTCTCTGTTGAGACACATTACACAGTGTTGTACGAAATGTAAAGGTGAATGTCCTGAAAGTAAGTTCATTCACTGTGCTTTCATGAAGGACATATATTACGTACAGAATTTAAAAACTACATTTAAAACCTGGTGAGAAACACTTATTTTCTTCTAACAAATTTACTTTTTCTTCTAACATCTTACAACTAAAAGTGAAATTCAAAACTTAAACGACAACTTTCCTGATTCGTTTCTCAGGAATAACAGAGTTGCATTCAGTTTCCAATGTGTTTTATGTATCATCTACGTGAAAGTAGGTTCTTCTCTCTTGTGACACATTACACAGTGTTTTATCACACATAAATGTGAATGTATGTTGTCTTAGTTAGGGTTTTTTAGAGTCACAGAACTTAGTCTCTATGTAGTAAAGGGATTTATTGATGACTTACAGTTTGTAGTCCAACTCCCAACAATCAACTCCCAACAACAGTCGCGGCAGCAGCTGTGAATGGAAGTCCAAGGATCCAGCAATTGCTCAGTCCCACAAGGCAAGCAGGCGAAGCAGAGAGCGCCTTCCTTCTTCCAATGTCCTTATATAGGTCTCCAGCAAAAAGTGTGGCCCAGGTTAAAGGTGTGTGCCACCACACCTTTAACCCCAGATGACCTTGAACTCATAGAGCTTTCTATGTTAATCCTATGGGATTCGTAGCCACTATTCCTCAAGGTCTCTATGCCAAGATTCAGGTCAGAAACTTGTATCTCTCAGCCTCTGGATTAGGGCCGCAGGTGAGCCTTCTAATTCTGGATTGTAATTCATTTCAGATGTAGTCAAGTTGACAACCAGGAATAGCCACTACATATGTGAAAATAACTTCAATCAGTGTTCTTTCATAAAGGAAATACATTATGCACACAATTTACTAACTACATTGAAAACCTGGTGAGAAATACTCCTATTTTCTTCTTTTCAAACATCTTAAAACTAAAAGTGCAGTTCAACAGTAAAAGAACAACTTGCCGGATTCGTTTCTCAGAAGGAACTGAGACACATTCAGTTTCTAATGTGATTTGCGTAGTGTCTATGTTAAAGTAGGTCTTCTCTGTTGTGACACATTACACAGTGTTTTATCGAACATAAATGTGAATGTATGTAAAACTACGTTCAATCAGTGTGCTCTTATAAAGAAAATACATTATGCACAGAATTTACAAGTACATTTAAAATCTGGTGAGAAACACTCCTATTTTCTTCCAAGAAACTCACTTATATCTTGTAATGTCTTAGAACTAAAAGTGCAGTTCAACAATGAAAGGACAACTTTCCTGATTCGTATTTCAGTAATAACAGAGAGGACTTCATATTCCAGTGTGTTTTGTGTAGCATCTAAGTTAAAGTAGGTTTTGCTCTCTTATAACACATTACACAGTGTCTGGCGAAACATAAACCTGAATGTACATGAAACTAAGTTCAGTCAGTGTGATTTCATAAAGGAAATACATTATGCACAGAATTGACAAACTACATTTAAAACCTGGTGAGAAACACTCTTGTTTTCTTCTAACAAACTCACATCTATATTCTAACGTCTTAAAACTAAAAGTGCAGTTCAACACTAAAAGGACAACTTTCCTGATACATTTCTCAGGGAGAACAGAGTTTCATTCAGTTTCCAATGTGTTTTGTGTAGCATCTATGTTAAAGTACGTTTTTCTCTGTTGTGACACATTACACAGTGTTTTATCAAACATAAATATGAATATACGTGAAACTAAGTTCAGTCAGTGTGCTTTCATAAAGGAAATACATTACAAACAGAAGTTACAAACCACATTTAAAAATGGTCAGAAACATTCCTATTTTCTTCTAAGAAACCCACTTCTATCTTGAAACTTCTTAGTACTAAAAGTGCAGTTTGACAATTAAAGGACAACTTTCCTGAGTTGTTTTTCAGGAAGAACAGTAATACACTCAGTTTCCAATGTGTTTTGTGTAGCATCTAGGTTAAAGTAGGTTTTTCTCTGTTATAACACATTATACAGTGTCTGGCGAAACATAAATGTGAATGTACGTGAAACTAAGTTCAGTCAGTGTGCTTTCATAAAGGAAATACATTATGCACAGAATTTACAAACTACATTTAAAACCTGGTGAGAAACACTCTTGTTTTCTTCTAACAAACTCAGTTTTTCTTCTAACATCTTAAAATTAAAAGTGCAGTTCAACACTAAAAGGACAACTTTCCGAATTCTTTTCCCAGGAAGAAGAGAGTTGCAGTCACTTTCCAATGTGTTTTGTATAGCATCTACGTTAAAGTAGGTTTTTCTTTGTTGTGACACATTACATAGTGTTTTATTGAACATAAATGTACGTGAAACTGCGTTCAATCAGTGTGCTCTCATAAAGGAAATATATTATGCACAGAAGTTACAAACTACATTCAAAATCTGTTGAGAAATACGCCTATTTTCTTCTAAGAAACTCATCTATATCTTGTATAGATAGTCTTAGAACTAAAACTGCAGTTCAACAATGAAAGGACAACTTTCCTGATTTTTTTCTCAGGAAGAACAATAATGCATTCAGTTTCCAATGTGTTTTGTGTGACATCTAGCTTACATGAGTTTTTTTCACTGTTATGACACATTACACAGTGTTTTCTGAAACCTAAATGTGAATTACGTGAAACTAAGTTCAATCACTGTGCTTTCATTAAGGAAATGCTTTATGCACAGAAGTTACAAAGTACATTTAAAACCTGGTGAGAAACACTCTGATTTTCTTCTAACAAACTCACTTCTATCTTCTAACATCTTAAAACTTAAAGTGCAGTTCAACAATTAAAGGACAACTCCCTGATTTGTTTCTCAAGAAGAACAGAGATGCTTGCATTTTCCAATGTGTTTTGTGTGGCGTGTAGGTTACAGAAGTTTTTTCACTGTTATGACACATTACACAGTGTTTTGTGAAATATAAATGTGAATGTACATGAATGTAAGTTCATTGAGTGTGCTTTCATAAAGGAAATACATTACATACAGAAGTTAAAAACTACATTTAAAACCTGGTGACACTCTTATTTTATTCTAACAAACTCACTTCTATCATGTAACATCTTAAAACTAAAAGTACTGTTGAACACTTAAATACCAACTTTCCTGACTCATTTTTCAGGAATAAAAGAGAGGCATTCTGTTTCAGGTGTGTTTTGTGTAGCATCTTGGTTACAGTAGATTTTTCTCTGTTGTAACATATTACAGAGTTGTTTATGACCCATAAATGTGAATGTACATGAAACTAAGTTCAATTAGTGTTCTTTCACATCGGGAATACATTAAACACGGAAGTTACAAACTACATTTAAAACATGGTGAGAAGCAGTCTTATTTTCTCCTAGCAAGCTAATGTCTATCTTCTAACGTCTTAAAACTAATGGGGCAGTTAAAAACTAAAAGGACAACTTTCCTGATTCGTTTCTCAGAAGGAACTGAGACACATTGAGTTTCCAATGTGTTTTGTGTAGCGTCTAGCTTAATGTGAGTTTTTCTCTCTTATAACACATTACACAGTGTTTTGTGAATCATAAACGTGAATGAACATGAAACTAAGTTCAATCAGTGTGGTTTGGTAAATGAAATACATCTCGCACAAAAGATACAAACTACATTGAAAACCTAGTGAGAAAAACTCGTATTTTCTTCTCAGAAACTCAGTTCTATCTTGAAAAGTCTTAAAACTAAAAGTACAGTTCAATAGTAAAAGGACTACTTGCCAGATTCATTTCTCAGAAGGAACTGAAACGCTTTCAGTTTCCAATGGGTTTTGTGTGGCATCTAGTAAAAGTGGGTTTTTCTCTCTGATAACACATTACAGAGTGTTTTTCAAATCATAAACGTGAAACTAAGTTCAATGAGTGTAGTTTGGTAAAGGAAATATATCAGGCACAAAAGTTGTAAACTACATTGAAAACCTGGTGAGAAACACTCATATTTTCTTTTCAGAAACTCATTTCTATCTTCAAAAGTCTTAAAACTAAAAGTGTAGTTCAATAGTAAAAGGACTACTTGCCAGATTTGTTTATCAGAAGGAACTGAGAGGCATTCCGTTTCCAAAGTGTTTTGTGTAGTTTCTAGCTTAAAGTGAGTTTTTCTCTCTTATAAAACATTACACAGTGTTTTGCAAAATTTAAACATGAATTTACGTGAAAATAAGTTGAATCAGTGTGGTTTGATAAACTAAAGATATTTTGTACAGAGGTTTCAAAATACATTTAAAACAAGGTGAGAAACACTCTTCTTTCCATCATGGAAACTCACTTCTAACTTCAAATGTCTTAAACTAAAAGTGCAGTTCAACACTAAAAGAACGACTTTCCTGATTCGATTCTGTGAAAGAACTGAGACGCATTCAGTTTCCAATGTGTTTAGTGTAGCATCTAACTTAAAGTAGCTTTTTCTCTGTTAGAATACATTACACAGTCTTTTGTGAAACATAAACATGAATGTTCCTGAAACTAAGTTCAATTAGTGTGGTTTGGTAAAGGAAATACATTTTGTAAAGAAGTTTCAACTACATTTAAAACCGGATGAGAAACACTCTTATTTTCATATTGGAAACTCAGTTCTAACTTCAATCGTCTTAAAACTAAAAGTGCCCATTCAACACTAAAAGCACAACTTTCCTGACTCGTTTCTGAGAAAGAACTGAAACGCATTTAGTTTCCAATGTGTTTTGTGTAGTGTCTAGCTAAAAGTTGCCTTTTCTCGGTTATAACACATTACACAGTGTTTTGTGAAACATAAACGTGAATATTCGTGAAACTAAGTTGAATCCCTTTGGTTCATGAAAGGAAATACATTATGCATAGAAGATTCAAACTACATTTAAAACCTGGTTGGAAACGCCCTTATTTTCTTCTAAAAAACTCACCTCTATGTTCAAACGCCTTAAAACTAATAGTGCAATTCAAGACTAAAAGCACAACTTTTCTGATTCGTTTCTGAGAAAGACCTGAGACACATTCAGTTTCCAATGTGTTTAGTGTAGCGTCTAGCATAAGTAACTTTATCTCTGTTAGAACACATTACACAATGTTATGACAAAAATAAACCTGAATGTACTTGAGTCTAAGTTCAATCAGTGTGTTTTGGTGAAGGAAAAACATTTTTGCACAGAAGTTTCAAACTACATTTAAAACCGGGTGAGAAACACTCTTATTTTCATCTTGGAAACTCAGTTCTAACTTCAATCATCTTAAAACTAAAAGTGCAGTTCAACACTAAAAGCAAAACTTTCCTGACTCGTTTCTGAGAAAGAACTGAAAAGCATTCAGTTACCAATGTGTTTTGTGTAGCATCTAGCTAAAAGTTGCTTTTTCTCGGTTTTAACACATTACACAGTGTTTTGCGAAACAGAACCTGAATGTATTTGAAAGTAAGTTAAATCAGTGTGGTTTGGTAAAGGAAAGACATTACATACAGAAGTTTAAAACTACATTTAAGACCTGGTTAGAAACGCTCTTATTTTCTTCTAAGAAACTCACTTCTATCTTCAAACATCTTAAAACTAAAAGTGTAGTTCAACACTAAAAGCACAGCATTCCTGATTCATTTCTGAGAAAGAACTGAGATGCATTAATTTTCCAATGTGTTTAGTGTAGCATCTAACTTAAAGTAGCTTTTTCTCTTTTAGAAAACATTACTCAGTGTTTTGTGAAACATAAAAACGAATGCTCCTGAAACTAAGTTCAATCAGTGTGGTTTCATAAAGGAATACATTTTGTACAGAAGTTTCAACTACATTTAAAACCGGGCGAGAAACACTCCTATTTTCACCTAGGAAACTCCCTTCTATCTGCAAAAGTCTTAAAACTAAAAGTGCAGTTCCACACTAAAAGCACAACTTTCCTGATTCATTTCTGAGAAAGAACATAGAAGCATTCAACTTCCAATGCATTTAGTGTAGCGTCTAACTTAAAGTACCATTTTCTCTGTTAGAACACATTGCACAGTGTTTTGGGAAACATAAACGTGAATGTTCCTGAAATTAAGTTGAATCAGTGTGGTTTGGTAAAGGAAAGACATTTTGAACAGAGGTTTCAAAATACATTTAAAACCGGGTGAGAAACACTCTTTTTCCACCTAGGAAACTCCATTCTATCTGCAAACGTCTTAAAAGTAAAAGTGCAGTTCAGTGCTAAAAGCACAACTTTCCTGATTCGTTTCTGAGAAATAACTGAGAAGCATTCAGTTTCCAATGCATTTAGAGTTGTGTCTAACTTAAAGTAGCATTTTCTCTGTTAGAACACATCAGACAGTGTTTTGCAAAACATAAACATGAATGTACTAGAAACTAAGTTCAATCAGTGTGGTTTGGTAAAGGAAAGACATTATGCACAGAAGTTTAAAACTACATTTAAAGCCTGGTTACAAATGCTCTTATTTTCTTCTATGAAACTCACTTCTATCTTCAAACGTCTTAAAACTAAAAGTGCAGTTCAACACTAATAGCACAGCTTTAGTGAATGTATTTGAAACTAAGTTAAATCAGTGTGGTTTGGTAAAGGAAAGACATTTTGCACAGAAGTATAACACTACACTTAAAACCTGGGTACAAACGCTCTTAATTTCTTCTAATTAACTCACTTCTATCTTCAAACGTCTTAAAACTAAAAGTGCAGTTCAACACTAAAAGCACAACTTTCCTGATTCATTTCTGAGAAAGAACTGGGAGGCATTCAGTTTCCAATGTGTTTAGTGTAGCGTCTAACTTAAACTAGCTTTTTGTCTGTTAGAACACATTACCTAGTGTTTTGTGAAACATAAACATGAATGTTCCTGAAAGTAAGTTCAATCAGTGTAGTTTTGTAAAGGAAATACATTTACACAGAAGTTTCAACTTCATTTAAAACCAGATGAGAAACACTCTTACTTTCATTGTGGAAACTCACTTCTAATTTCAATCGTCTTAAAACTAAAAGTGCTCATTCAACACTAAAAGCACAACTTTCCTGACTCGTTTCTGAGAAAGAACTGAAACGCATTCAGTTTCCAATGTGTTTTGTGTAACGTCTATCTAAAAGTTGCTTTTTCTCGGTTATAACACATTACACAGTATTTTGTGAAACATAAACATGAATGTTTCTGAATCGAAGTTCAATCAGTGTGGTTTGGTAAAGGAGATACATTTTGTACAGAAGTTCCAACTACATTTAAAACTGGGTGAGAAACACTCTTATTTTCATCGTGGAAATCTCCTTCTAAATTCCATCATCTTAAAACTAAAAGTGCAGTTGAATACTAACATTGCACACTGTTTTGCCAAACATAAACGGGAATGTACTTGAAAGTAAGTTCAATCAGTGTGTTTTGTAAAGGAAATACATTTTGCACAGAAGTTTCAAACTATATTTAAAACCGGGTGAGATACACTCTTATTTTCACCTAGGAAACTCCCTTCTATCTGAAAACGTCTTAAAACTAAAAGTGCAGTTCAGTGCTGAAAGCACAACTTTTCTGATTCATTTCTGAGAAAGAACTGAGATGCATACAGTTTCCAATATGTTTTGTGTAGCGTCTAACTAAAAGTTGCTTTTTCTCAGTATTAACACATTACACTGTGTTTTGCGAAACAGAAACGTGAATGTATTTGAAACTAAGTTAAATCAATGTGGTTTGGTAAAGGAAAGACATTTTGCACAGAAGTTTCAAACTACATTTAAAACCTGGTGAGAAACACTCTTATTTTCACCTAGAAAACTCACTTCTATCTGCAAATGCTTAAAACTAAAAGTGCAGTTCAACAGTAAAAGCAAAACTTTCCTGACTCATTTCTGAGAAAGAACTGAAATGCATTCAGTTTCCAATGTCTTTTGTGTAGCGTCTAGCTAAATGTTGCTTTTTCTCGGTGATAACACATTACCCGGTGTTTTGTGAAACAGAAACGTGAATGTTTTTGAAACTAAGTTAAATCAGTGTGGTTTGGTAAAGGAAAGACATTTTGCACAGAAGCTTAAAGCTACATTTAAAACCAGGTGAGAAACACTCTTATTTTCACCTAGGAAACTCCCTTCTATCTGCAAACGTCTTAAAACTAAGTGCAGTTCAGTGCGAAAAGCACAACTTTCCTGACTCATTTCTGAGAAAGAAGTGAGAAGCATTCAGTTTCCAATGTGTTTTGTGGAGCGTCTAGCTAAAAGTTGCTTTTTCTCAGTTATAACACATTACACAATCTTTTATGAAACAGAAACGTAAATGTATTTGAAACTAAGTTAAATCAGTGTGGTTTGGTAAAGGAAAGACATATTGCATTGAAGTTTCAAACTACATTTAAAACCGGGGGAGGAACAATCTTATTTTCACCTAGGAAACTCCATTCTATCTGCAAACGTTTTAAAACTAAAAGTACATTTCAGTTCTAAAAGCACAACTTTCCTGATTTGTTTTTGAGAAAGAACTGAGAAACATTCAGTTTCCAATGCGTTTAGTGTAGCGTCTAACTTAAAGTATCTTTTTCTAGGTTAGAACACATCACACAGTGTTTTGCAAAACATAAACGTGAATGTACTTGAAACTGAGTTCTATCAGTGTGGTTTGGTACAGAAAAGACATTTTGCACAGAAGTTTCAAACTACATTTAAAACTGGGGGAGAAACACACTTATTTTCACCTAGGAAACTCCCTTCTATCTGCAAATGCTTAAAACTAAAAGTGCAGTTCAACACTAAAAGCAAAACTTTCCTGACTCATTTCTGAGAAAGAACTGAAATGCATTCAGTTTCCAATGTGTTTTGTGTAGCGTCTAGCTAAAAGTTGCTTTTTCTTGGTTATAACACATTACCCGGTGTTTTACGAAATAGAAACGTGAATGTATTTGAAACTAAGTTAAATCAATGTGGTTTGGTAAAGGAAAGACATTTTGCACAGAAGTATAAAACTACTCTTAAAACCTGGTTAGAAACCCTCTTAATTTCTTCTAATTAACTCACTTCTATCTTCAAACGTCTTAAAACTAAAAGTGCAGTTCAACACTAAAAGCACAACTTTCCTGATTCATTTCTGAGAAAGAACTGGGAGGCATTCAGTTTCCAATGTGTTTAGTGTAGTGTCTAACTTAAACTAGCTTTTTGTCTGTTAGAACACATTACCTAGTGTTTTGTGAAACATAAACCTGAATGTTCCTGAAACTAAGTTCAATCAGTGTGGTTTGATAAAGGAAATACATTTTACACAGAAGTTTCAACTTCATTTAAAACCGGATGAGAAACACTCTTATTTTCATTGTGGACACTCACCTCTAATTTCAATCGTCTTAAAACTAAAAGTGCCCATTCAACACTAAAAGCACAACTTTCCTGACTCGTTTCTGAGAAAGAACTGAAACCCATTCAGTTTCCAGTATGTTTTGTGTAGCATCTAGCTAAATGTTCCTTTTTCTCGGTGATAACACATTACCCCGTGTTTTGTGAAACATAAATGTGAATGTACTTGAAACTGAGTTCAATCAGTGTGGTTTGGTAAAGGAGATACATTTTGTACAGAAGTTTCAACTACATTTATTTTATTTTATTTTATTTTTTTTAGATAATTTCTTTATTTACATGTAAATTTTCCCTTTCCCAGGTTCCCCTCCAAAAAACAAACAAACAAACAAACAAACAAAAACAATAAGAACAAACTTCTTTTGCCTCCCCCCTCCCCATGCCTGCCACCCCACCCTCTCCCACTTATTGGCCCTGGCATTCCCCTACACTGGGGCACAGAACTTTCACAAGGCCGAGGTCCTTTCTTCCTACTGATGACCAAATTTGCAGTCCTCTACTATACACATGCTGCCAGAACATTCAGTCCCACCCTGTATAGTCCTTGATTGGTGGTTGGGTCCCTGGGAGCTCTGAAGGTACTAGTTAGTAATTGTTGTTCATCCTAAGGGGCTGCAAACCCTTCAGCTCCATAGAACCTTTCTCTAACTCCTTCATTGGGGACAGTGTACTCAGTTCAATGAATGGCTGTGAGCCTCTACATCTGTATTAGTCAGGTATTGTAAGAGCCTCTCAGGAGATAACTATATGCTTGTCCTTCCTTCAGTCTCTGCTCCATAGTTAATCTCTGCCACTCTTTCTGTGTGTGTTTGGTTCCCCTTTTTAAGAAGGAATGAAATGTCCACCTTTTGGTCTTCCTTCTTCTTAAGTTTCTTGTGGTTTGTGGGTCATTCTTCCTATTTTCCAAACTTCTGGGCTAATAACCACTTATTAGAGAATGCATACCATGTGTGATCTTTTGTGATTGGGTTACCTCACTCAGGATGATACTCTCCAGATCCATCCATTTCCCTAAGAATTTCATAAATTCATTGTTTTTTATAGCTGAGTAGTACTCCATTGTGTAGATGAACCACACTTTCTGTATCCATTCCTCTGTTGAGGGACATCTGGGTTGTTTCCAGTTTCTGGCTATTATAAATAAGGCTGCTATGAACATGGTGGAGCATGTGTCCTTATTACATGATGGAGCATCTTGTGGGTATACACCCAGGAGTGGTATGGCTGGGTCCTCTGGTAGAACTATGTCCAATTTCCGGAGGAACCGCCACACTGATTTCCAGAGTGGTTGTACCAGTTTGCAATCCCACCAGCAATGAAGGAGTGTTCCTATTTCTCCGCA
>JADRCD010121576.1:0-10232 GCA_019843815.1 Montemys delectorum
TAGTTCTACCAGAGGACCCAGCCATACCACTCCTGGGCATATACCCAGAAGATGCTCCATCATGTAATAAGGACACATGCTCCACCATGTTGATAGCAGCCTTATTTATAATGGCCAGAAACTGGAAACAACCCAGATGTCCCTCAACAGAGGAATGGATACAAAAAGTGTGGTACATCTAAACAATGGAGTACTACTCAGCTATTAAAAACAATGAATTTATGAAATTCTTAGGGAAATGGATGGATCTGGAGAGTATCATCCTGGGTGAGGTAACCCAATCACAAAAGAACACACATGGTATGCACTCTCTGATAAGTGGTTATTAGCCTAGAAGTTTGGAATACAGGAAGAATGACCCACAAACCACAAGAAACCTAAGAAGAAGGAAGACAAAAAGGTGGACATTTCATTCCTTCTTAAAAAGGGGAACCAAATACCCACAGAAGGAGTGGCAGAGATTAACTATGGAGCAGAGACTGAAGGAAGGACAAGCATATAGCTATCTCCTGAGAGGCTCTGACAATACCTGACTAATACAGATGTAGAGGCTCACAGCCATTCATTGAACTGAGTACAAGGTCCCCAATGAAGGAGTTAGAGAAAGGTTCTATGAAGCTGAAGGGTTTGCAGCCCCTTAGGATGAACAACAATTACTAACTAGTACCCTCAGAGCTCCCAGGGACCCAACCACCAATCAAGGACTATACAGGGTGGGACTGAATGTTCTGGCAGCATGTGTTAAGTAGAGGATTGCAAATTTGATCATCAATAGGAGGAAAGGACCTCGGCCTTGTGAAGGTTTTGTGCCCCGGTGTAGGGGAATGCCAGGGCCAATAAGTAGGAGAGGGTGGGGTGGCAGGCATGGGGAGGGGGGAGGCAAAAGGGGTTTGTTCTTGTTGTTTTTGTTTGTTTGTTTGTTTTTTGGAGGGGAACCTGCGAAAGGAAAAATTTACATGTAAATAAAGAAAATATCTAATATAAATAAATAAAAAAAAAGAAAAGAAAAAAAACAAACAACAAAACAGAAAAAATCAAACACAACTGATCCTCCATCTCCTAGAAGCCATCAATTGGCAATAGCTATTCAGCTAGGACTGACACTTCAGGCCCAACTCCTCTCCATGCTGGGATTTGAGTCTATAACTATCTTTTTGTTGGTAGTGTTGAATTTTCAAATATATTGACATAAGCATTAAACATTGACTAAACATTAAAATTCAAAGAAGAAAAGACATGTAATAGGATAAACACTGATTATTTTATTTTGGTTTTCTTTTATCTGTGCTACAAAATAATCTTAGACTTATGTGCCACTACTTTTGAAAGAAAGAAATTTCTTTCACTATGAGATCCTTTGAATATTTCCTTGTTGTCCGTATATCTGACTCTGAATGTGATGATTCTAATTATTTTCATATTTAAATAGTTTATGTTGATTATCATTAACTAAGCTTAACAAGCCTACACTACCAAAGTGTATGGCCAATGCTTCCTGTTGCAAAGGTTATTTTATTCCAAGAACATAAACATATTTGCCAGGATAATTTGAAATCTAACAGGTTTCAGAGTTTGACAGTGTGAGGTAATCTTCCAATGAAGTTGTTTTTTGGCTTTTTTGTTTTTTTGTTTTTTGTTTTTGTTTTTGTTTTTGTTTTTGTTTTTTTTGATATGAGGGTCTCAGAAACTGAATTGGGTGATGTTTCTTTCTTTCTTTCTTTTTTTCTTAGATGTTTTCTTTATTTACAATATCTCCTTTCCCAGGTTCACCTCCAAAATAAAAAATAAAAATAAAATAAAATAAGATAAATAAATAAATAAATAAATAAAAACTAAAACAATCCCCTGTTCCCTCCCCCCTCCCCCTGCTCACCACTCCACCCTCTCCCACTTCCTGGCCCTAGTATTCCCCTACACTGGGGCATAGTACCTTCACAGGACCAAGGGCCTCTCCTCCCATTGATGACCACCTTGGCCATCCTCTGCTATACACATGCTGCTGGAGCCATGAGTCCCCCCATGTGTACTCTTTGGTTGTAGTTTTAGTCCCTGGGAGCTCTGAGGGTACTAGTTATATCATATAGTTGTTCGTCCTAAGGGGCTGCAAACCCTTCAGCTCCTTGGATCCTTTCTCTAGCTCTTTCATTGGGGATCCTGTAAATAGTCCAATGGATGGCTGTGAGCCTGATGATATCCATGGGGAAATGGATGGACCTGGAGAATATCATCCTGAGTGAGGTAACCCAATCACAAAAGAACACACATGGTATGCATTCTCTGATAAGTGGATATTAGCCTAGAAGATCGGAATATACAAAATACAATCCACAAACTACAAGAAACTCAAGAAGAAGGAAGACCAAAGTGTGTATACTTCGTTCCTTCTTAAAAGGAAGAACAAAATACCCATGGAAGGATTTTCAGAGACAAACTATGGAGCAGAGACTGAAGGAAGGACAATCCAGAGACTGTTCCACCTTGGAACCCTTCCCATATTCAATCATCAAATCCAGGCACTATTGTAGATATCAGCAAGTGCTGGCTGACAGGAGCCTGATATAGCTGTCTCCAGAGAGGCTCTGACAGTACCCAACTAATGCAGTTGTTCTTAACCTGTAGCTCTCAACCACTTTGGGATAGAATGACATTTGCATGGTGGTAGTATATCAGATATCCTGTATATCATGTATTTAACAGTAACATAATTACAGTTTTGAAATACAAATGAAATCATTTTATGGTTCATCACCACAATATGAGAAACTGTGTTAAAAGGCCACGACATTAGGATCGTTAAGAACCACTTCTTGAATGTTTTCTCAAAGTATTTAAGTATTTAAGTAATTAACCATAAAAACTTCAAGTTGAATCAGTACTCACCTATTATTCTTTTATAAACTTTTATAATTATAATTACATAATTATATATAAATATACTTATAACATAATAGTAATATTGGATATATCTTATAGTTTTAAATTTTAGTAAACAATATAATTGATAACTCCATCCCAGAATGATCGATACTTTTTGGGTTAATTCCAAACATCTGTCTACCCAACTACAGGCTTTGGAAAGCACAGATGGGAACTTGTTCATTGCTCCCAATTTCTATGCTTAATAATGTACTCCCAGATTCCCACATGTATTGAATTTCCTTCACCATCCTTTTGGTTTGTTCCACATTCCTCATTTATGAACTAATGTCAAGCAAAGCTTGTATGTTGGTGCACTTCATTCACGCTTTCTCTAAGACAGACTTAATCAGCTAGTATTTGTAATGAATCTCAGAGACTTAATAAATTTCAATATAACTTGAGAAATCTGTAATTTGATTAATTTTTGGCAATGATATAGATATGGGAGAAAAACAATTACAATACATTATTTTCACTATATAAAATAAACATCTTTTTTTCTTTTTACTTGTGAGATTATAATATAAGCATTTGTCCTTTCCCATTCCTCCCTTCAAACTCTCCCATATATGCCTCCTTTCCTCCTTTCAAATTCATGGCCTCTTTTGCTATTAATTGTTGTTACATATATATATATATACATATATATATATGCATATAGACATATATATGTATATATATGTGTGTACACATATATGTATATATATGTACATATATATACATATACATATATATATATATCTACTCCCAGATTTCCAAAGCATGTATATATGTACATATATATATATACATATATAGAGAGAGAGCAGGTTGTATATATGTATATTTACTGATAATAATATTTAATATTACTCTTAGTAAGTTTTCTTTTTCTTTTTTTTTTTGTTTTTGTTTTTGTTTTTGTTTTTTTCAGGCAGGGTTTCTCTGTGTAGCCCTGGCTGTCCTGGAACTCACTCTGTAGACCAGGCTGGCCTCAAACTCAGAAATCCACCTGCCTCTGCCTCCCAAGTGCTGGGATTAAAGGTGTGAGCCACCACCGCCCGGCTTAGTAAATTTTCAAGACTGACTTTTTTGTATTGGATAACCAATTAGTGTGTTCTTCCCTGGAGGAGGTTATTTCCCCCCCCCTCCGACCCGCAGTATTCCTCAGTGGCGTATCGATCCTAGTTTCGGGTTGAGTCCTTTTGAGCTTTTGCCACCATACATTTTGCCATACTATTGATGTCACCTTTGTCTAGCTCACATTTGGACAGTCATGTTGGTGAGACTATGGGTTTAGCTTCTGAGATTACCAGGAGACACAATCTCATAGCAAACTCCCTGGTGCTCTGGTTCTTAGCGTCTTTCCACCCCCTCTTCTGCAATTATTCCTGAATCTTAGGTCCAGAAGCAGTCTTTAGATGTATCCATTGGGACCATGCTCCACAAGTCTACATTTTGATTAGCTGTGGCTTTCTACAGTAAGAAACAGGAGAAAAATAAACACCTTTATAGAAAATTCTAAAAAAAAAAAAAAAAAAAAAAAAAAAAAAAAAAAAAAAAAAAAAAAAGAAAAAGAAAAAGAGAAGGAAAAAGTATCTTAAAAAATTGTTTCAAATTTCAAAAGTTTTCAAGTGACCCAGAACACGTTTATTATTTGCTAACTAATGGACATAGCCAACAAAGATACAGTGATGTAATGAGCACTATAGAGTAGACAAGATGCTAACATATTTTAATTGATGTGTGATAATTTTAAAAGTTTACATCCTGAATTTTGGTCCCTTTCATCATCTAGTCCATCTGCCGTGTCCCTCTGTCTTGCTCTGACACCCTCCTTCTGAAGAAGTTTATCTCCTCCTACCCTGTCCTCTTTTGTGTATGACCCATTAAGTTTAATTAGAATCTCCTGCCTGAGTGTGCATAGAAAATTAATTGCTGGAATAGGGGAAATTTATCTATGGCTACAGTCTTGAATAAAAAGTTACTCTTTTGTCCATATATCGTTAGCTAACAGTTGCCAGAGAGCAGTGAAATTTTATGGATCGTTCTAACATCTATTGAGTTGCTCCTGTTGCTTGATACTCCCTGGTCAGATGTGCAAAATAAAAAAATAAAAAATAAAAATAAATAAATAAATAAAAGCCTATCCCAGTTGTGTCACCAATGACAGCAAAGTGTAGCTTCATGAAACAGTGTGATTCCTGGGTTTGCTTACAGGAAAACATAATGACTCAAAAGGTTACATCACTAAAAACCCACATCAGTGTACAATGAGACTCATGAGGCTGCATGCCTAGAGCTCCCTGTCCATAGGAGGTTTCACCATGGAGCCTCCTTCCTACTAGTAATTGTCTATTGCCTATTAAACATAAGGTGGGGTCTCATTAGGCTTGAATACTCAGTGAGCCTCCTGAAGCTTGTAAGTTTCACTCCCTTTCTGAGTCTTACAAAGCATTCCTTCTCAATGTAGGGAGCAATGTTTCAATTTGAAACACATAGCTTCACAGCAGACACTACAAGTGGAAGATTCCATACCTGACTCTTTTTTTTTTAATTTTTTTTTATTAGATGTTTTCTTTACTTACATGTCATATAATATCTCCCTTCCCAGGCTCCCCTCCGAAAAAAAAAAAAAGAAAAAAATAAACAAAAACAAAAACAAACCCTTATTCCCTCCCTCCTCCCACTGCTCACTACCCCACCATCTCCTGCTTACTCTCTCTGGCATTCCCCTACACTGGGGCATAGAACCTTCACAGGGCCAAGGACCTCTCCTCCCATTGATGACCAACTTGGCCATCCTCTGCTATACACATGCTGCTGGAGCAATTTGTTCCACCATGTGTACTCTTTGGTTGGAGTTTTAGTCCCTGGGAGCTCTGAGGGTACTAGTCAGTTCATATTGTGGTTCCTCCTAAAAGGTTACAAACCCTTCAGCTTCTTGGGTCCTTTCTCTTGCTCCTTCACTGGGGACTCTAGTTCTGTATTAGTCGGGTACTGCATACCTGACCTCTTAAGATGAGTTATGGTCACAATATAAGGATACAAGTGTTTTGTAAAACTACTTCCAAGAGTATGTATAAAATTGTCAATAAACATAATGTATTTTGTGCCTATATTTTGATCTGTAACTAAGATGTACTCTTTATGTGTATACAGATGTTCTAAAGTCTAGGGGATATTCCCTACTCCAGAACACTTTGAGTCTCAAGCATTTCAGCAAGGGTACATAGCCTGTGTTGTGATTCTATAAAATCTGCGTAGAAAATCCTTCAGAGGTCTTCAGTTCACAAGTGGAACAGGACATAGTGCAAGTCTTAAAAACTAAAATTTTATCTGTCATTATGTAGAATAAAAATGATTCTATATTTTTATTGGTAGAAGGAGAGTAAAGGTTTCAATGTCTCTGGGAGACTGAGAAAATCCCAGGGTTTACCTTAGCTTGGAAAATATTGGAATATCACCATCTGAGAGAAAAAGTATTTATCAAACAAGCTATCTAGATCAAATGACACACCAAATAGCATGGGTTATTAAATAATCTTCATCAAACATATTCCTTGGCAATGTTTTCAAGACAATTGCTTGCTTTTTTACTTTTACTCTTTAAATAACAGTTTCAGTTTTAATCTTCTAAATCATCAGTGTGGAATGCTGACAGACTATATATATATATTTGAATATATATATTCAAAGTCACTGACTCAAGGCATTTGGTAGAAGCTTTGGGAATTACCTGATGGATGCATTTCTCTTTATTCCAATTGATTACAGCTAAATTCATTTTTTTATTCTTAGTATCACCATTCATCTCTGAACAATTTTTCCAATGAAATATTTTGTTCTTGTCAAATTTCTTTTACTTTTTAAATTATAGAATTCTTCAAGTTATTAATATTTCTAAGATATTGAAGCAAAGAGAATTCTATTTTTTATTTTGTTTTTCATTTAAAATCATACATTTTAGAGTAATACTACTCAATAGGAATTTACTAAATAGTAATAAGAATAGTTTTCTGTTTCTGTGTTAGTGGTAACCACTAGCCCACTGACTACAATGCGTTTGAGAAGCAGATCACACCCAAGTCATTTTATGAATCCTGCAGATCTTCATAGTGAAGGTGTGTTGTCTGCACTGATAAAGGCCAACTTATTTCGAAGGAACTTGCTGTCTATCTTCCTTATTGACGTTAAGTCCTGATTCTGCCTCCCAGTCTCATGCTCCCAGAAATAAGACTCAGACACAAATTATATTTACAAATACTTTGGCCGCATAGCTAAGCTGTACTCTGAGTAGAACATAACTAAAGATACTCATTTATTTTAACCTATATTTTGCCATGTGGCTGGTTACCTGAGTTCAGGTACCATGTGTCCATGCAAGTCAACAAAGCACATTTTAAACAGTCCTTGAGAGAATCATAGCCCCCTTATTTATGAACATTTCCTTTAAAGTCTTGTTAGAATTTTTTTATATTGGCTTGATCTGTAGGACTGTAAGCTATATCCAGAATAAACTTCATATCACGAAACCATGAAATTGTTGTATTTTAATAGACATGTATGTTGGAACATCACCACTTTTACTCTGCAAAGACATTTGCAAAACAGCCATCATCTCTAGTAAATGAACAATCTCAGAATCATCCCTGTCAGAACTCAAGGCAGAAGTCCATTGAAACTCCGAACATGTATCAATTGTATGATGTATCAACACACGTTCATCTCTCCATTCTCCAAACTCTACAAAATGAAACTCACAATCTGTGGTGTGTCTTTGCTTTAAGTTAGCATCAATAACCAGAATCTGGATCCTCAATTCAATATATTGCATCTCTATGGGCCACCCATCTAATTTCTAAAGCCCCTGTGGAACCTTGCTGTCTGGAACTACAGTTTTTGATGTTATTGTAAGTTCCAGATTGGATTCCTTTGAGGGTTTCCTATTTTGATTCAAAGATTCTTTCAACTTCTGTTTTAGGGTCTCTAAACACTTATCTAATTTCTCAGTGTCTTTTTTCTCCAAGTCTCTCTTATTCTGATCTCTCCCAAAGAGGACATACAAAATGGTAATCATTGTAAAAAATAGCCATTTGTATGCTGAAAAACTAATCAAAATCATAAAGGGTCCAGATGCAGCATGTCATTGAGCTTCTCTCCATCCTACACACACACACACACACACACACACACACACACACACATATATACATACATATATATATTAACATTTCTCCTTTTAATTTCAAAATTTCTCCCTAAGAACTTTATTTTTCATATTTAAATTAAATATTTCTCTCTATGATATTTTTTATTAGATATTTTGTTTATTTACATGTAAATTTCTCCTTTCCCAGTTTCCTCTCCAACAAACAAACAAACAAACAAACAAAAACAACAAGAACAAATCCCTGTTGCCTCCCCCCTCCCCATGCATGCCACCCCACCCTCTCCCACTTATTGGCCCTGGCATTCCCCTACATTGGGGCACAGAACCTTCACTGGGCAGAGGTCCTTTCCTCCTATTGATGATCGAATTTGCAATCTTCTACTATACGCATGCTGCCAGAACAATCAGTCCCATCATGTATAGTCCTTGGTTGGTAGTTGAGTCCCTGGGAGCTCTGAGGGTACTAGATAGTTCATGTTGTTGTTCGTCCTGAGGGGCTGCAAACCCTTCAGCTCCATAGGTCCTTTCTCTAACTCCTTCATTGAGGACCGTGTACTCAGTTCAACGGATAGCTGTGAGCATCTACATTTGTATTAGTCAGGTATTGCCAGAGCCTCTCAAGAGATAGCTATATTTAGGCTGGCTTGTCCTTCCTTCAGTCTCTGCTCTATAGTTAATCTCTGTAACTCCTTCTGCGGGTATTTGGTTCCCCCTTTTAAGAAGGAATGAAATGTCCACATTTTGGTCTTCCTTCTTCTTGAGTTTCTTGTGGTTTGTGGGTTGTTCTTCCTGTATTCCAAACTTCTGGGCTAATAACCACTTATCAGAGAGTGCATACCATGTGTGTTCTTTTGTGATTGGGTTACCTCACTCAGGATGATATTCTCCAGGCCCATACATTTCCCTAAGAATTTCATAAATTCATCGTTTTTAATAGCTGAGTAGTTCATATTGTTGTTTGTCCTAAGGGGCTGCAAACCCTTCAGCTCCATAGATCCTTTCTCTAACTCCTTCATTGGGGACCACGTACTCAGTTCAATGAACGGCTGTGAGCCTCTACATCTGTATTAGTCAGGTATTGTCAGAGCCTCTCACGAGATAGCTTGATTCCCTTTTCTTTTATTTTTCTTTAAATTCAATACCTTATCTATTAGGCTCTTGAGACCTTTTAGTTTATACTTTGTGCTGTTAGCCCCAACCCAGCTGTTCAGCTAGCTCAGGGCTCCTTATCTGGCCTTTTGCCAGTCCTGGCCAGGCCTTTCCAACTTGCCCTTCTTTTGAGCATCTTTAGGCCTTCATCCCCAACATCCCCAATAGTCTCTGGCCCATTTGTCCTGCCACGCTTGGTTGTGCTGGAACCTCTCACCAGAAAGAGAGCTGAAGACTCAGTAGACCCAGTCTCAGCTGCTGTTCTTCTCCACAGGCCTCAGTATAAGTGATGCTTTCCAGAACAGCTTGCAGCTCTTGGAAGAACCGCAGCCTCTGTTTCTATCAGCACTGAGCGAGTGCACCTTCACAAGCAGTAGCAACTTGAAAACCACATTTCAGAGGAATGTTTGGGTTATATCTCTACCCAGTAACTTATTGCAGATAGTTTGGTTTTATGCCTCATGTAAGGTGAGCCAAAATGAAGTACAATTTAAGCTTATCCCTAACTAGCTTAAAAATAAATGAGATTCAGACTATGGTTATTTTATTTAGCTTGGACAGTTACTGGCAGGTAGCACCTAAGCAGTAAAATGTTAGTTGCTCATCTTATTTCCTTTACATAAAAATGTACATTTTAAAAAGTGTGTGTAAGCAAGTAGGAAGAAAATCCATGGGTAAAATGGATAAATAAGTAGCAGCAGTCAATATATTAAAATGTTGCTCTCAGTCTCAATGACAATCTCTTCTCTATAGTCTTTTCCATTTCTAAAACTAAGGAAAGATCATTTTCTCTCAGTTCCATTTGTAATGCACCAAAACCCAATGGTTTTATCCTAGAAAGTAACATTCACTTACAATCATTTTCTCTGACACCAGTTGTATAGTTTATTTGTTTTGATCCTGTGCCTCTCTGTAGATCTGAAATAAAATGATTTTCTAAATACTGAAGGTTTAAACAGTTAAGTGAAAATGAGTAATAGGATACTTGAAAACTAATAACATCACATCTTTA
>JADRCD010121578.1:0-14813 GCA_019843815.1 Montemys delectorum
ATGGATCTGGAGAGTATCATCCTGAGTGAGGTAACCCAATCACAAAATAACACACATGGTATGCATTCTTTGATAAGTCGTTATTAGCCCCGAGGTTTGGAATACAGGAAGAACGACCCACAAACCACAAGAAACTTTAGAAGAAGGAAGACTAAAAGGTGGACATTTCATTCCTTCTTAAAAAGGGGAATCAAACACCCACAGAAGGAGTGGCAGAGATTAACTATGGAGCAGAGACTGAAGGAAGGACAAGCATATAGCTATCTCCTAAGAGGCTCTGACAATACCTGACTAATACAGATGTAGAGGCTCACAGCCATTCATTGAACTGAGTACATGGTCCCCAATGAAGGAGTTAGAGAAAAGTTCTATGGAGCTGAAGGGTTTGCAGCCCCTTAGGACGAACAACAATTACTAACTAGTACCCTCAGAGTTGCCAGGGACCCAACCACCAATCAAGGACTATACAGGGTGGGATTGAATGTACTGGAAGCAGGTATATAGTAGAGGATTGCAAATTCAATCATCAATAGGAGTAAAGGACCTCGGCCTTGTGAAGGTTTTGTGCCCCACTGTAGGGGAATGCCAGGACCAATAAGTGGGAGAGGGTGGGGTGGCAGGCATGGGGAAGGGGGAGGCAAAAGGGGTTTGTTCTTGCTTTTGTTTGTTTGTTTGTTTGTTTGTTTTGGAGGGGAAGATGGGAAAGGGAAAATGTACATGTAAATAAAGAAAATACCTAATTTAAAAAAAAAAGAAAAAAAATAACAAAAAAAAAAAAAAAACAAAACAAAACAAAAAAAGAATTACAGGAAAGCACAACCAAACAGGTGAAGGAATTGAACAAAACCTTCCAGGACCTAGAAATGGAAGTAGAATCAGTTAAGAAATCACAAAGAGAGACAACTCTGGAGATAGAAATCCTAGGAAAGAAGTCAGGAACCATAGAAACAAGCATCACCAACAGAATACAAGAGATAGGAGAGAGAATCTCAGGTGCAGAAGATACCATAGAAAACATTGACACAAGAGTCAAAGAAAATGCAAAAACCAAAAAGATCCTAACCCAAAACATCCAGGAAATCCAGAATACAATGAGAAGTCAAAGCCTAAGGATAATAAGTGTAGAAGACAGTGAAGACCTCCAAGTTAAAGAGTCAGTAAATATCTTCAACAAAATTATAGAAGAAAACTTCCCTAACCTAAAGAAAGAGATGCCCATGAACATACAAGAAGTATATAGAACTCCAAATAGACTGGATTGGAAAAGAAATTCCTCCTGTCACACAATAGTCAAAACACCAAATTCACAAAACAGAAAAAGAATATTAAAAGCAGTAACAGAAAAGGTCAAGTAACATATAAAGGCAGGCCTATGAGAATTACACTAGACGTCTCGCCAGAGACTATGAAAGCCAGAAGATCCTGGGTTGAAGTCATACATACCCAAAGAGAACACAAATGCCAGCCCAGGCTACTATACCTAGCACAACTCTCAATTATCATCAATGGAGAAACCAAAGTATTCCATGACAAAACCAAATTTACACAATATATTTGTACAAATCCAGACATTTAAAGGGTAGTAAATGGAAAACTTCAACACAAGGAGGGAAACTACTTCCTAGAAAGAGCAAAAAAGTTATCTTCCAACAAAACTAAAAGAACATAGCCACGTGAACAGAATTACAACTCTAATAGCAAAAAATCAGGAAGAAAAATTAACTTTCCTTCAGATCTATTAATATGAATGGACTCAATTCCCCAATAAAATACATAAACTATCAGAATGGATACATAAACAGGACCCAATATTTTAGTGCATACATGAAACCAACCTCAGGGACAAAGACAGACACTACTTCAGAACAAAAGGCTGGAAAACAATTTTCTGAGCCAGTGGTCCCAAGTAAAAAGCTGGAGAAGCTATTCTAATATTGAATAAAATCGATTTTCAACCTAAAGTGATCAAAAAAGATAAGGAGGAACACATCATATTCTTCAAAGGTATGATCTACAAAGATGAACACTCAATTATGAACCTCTATGCTCCAAATGTAAGGGAATCTACATTCATACAAGAAACTTTACAAAAGCTCAAAACACACATTGCACCACACACAATAGTAGTGGGAGATTTCAACACCCAACTCTCTGCAATGGACAAATCATGGAAATAGAAACTAAATAAATAAAGACACAGTGAGCCTAACAGAAGTTATGAAACAGATGGATTTAATAGATATCTATAGAACTTTCTACCCTAAAACAAAAGGATATCACTTCTTCTCAGCACCTCATGGTACCTTCTCCAAAACTGACCATAAAATTGGTCACAAATCAGGCCTCAACAGATAGAAAAAGATTGAAATAATTCCTTGTATCCTATCAGATCACCATGGACTAAGGCTGCTCCTCAATAACAACATAAACAATAGAATGCCCACATACATGTGGAAGCTTAACAACACTCTACTCAATGATAACTTGGTCAAGGAAGAAATAAAGAAAGAAATTAAAGACTTTCTAGAGTTTAATGAAAATGAAGCCACAACATACCCAAACTTATGGGACACAATGAAAGCAGTCCTAACAGGACAACTCATAGCTTTAAGTGCCTACAAAAGGAAACTGGAGACAGCATATACCAGCAATTTGACAGCACACCTGAAAGCTCTAGAAGAAAAAGAAGCAAATTCACCCAAGAGGAGTCAAAGGCAGGAAATAATCAAACTCAGGGCTGAAATCAACCAAGTAGAATAAAAAAGAACTATACAAAAATCAACCAAACCAGGAGCTGGTTCTTTGAGAAAATCAACAAAATTGATCAATCCTTAGCCAGTCAAACTAGAGGGCACAGAGACATTATCCTCATTAACAAGATCAGAAATGAAAAGGGACACTGAGGAAATCCAAAAAATCATGATATCCTACTACAAAAGCCTATACTTAACAAAACTGGAAAACCTGGATGAAATGGACAATTTTCCAGACAGATACCAGGTACCAAAGTTAAATCAAGATCAGATCAACGATCTAAACAGTTCAATAACTGATCATGAAATAGAAACAGTCATTAATAATCTCCCAACCAAAAAAAGCCCAGGACCAGTTTAGTGCAGTTTTATCAAACCTTCAAAGAAGACCTAATACCAATACTCCTCAAACTATTCTACAACATAGAATCTGAAGGCATTCTACCCAATTTGTTCTATGAAGCCACAATTACTCTTATACCTAAACCACACAGAAACCTAACGAAGAAAGAAAACTTCAGACCAATTACCCTTATGAATATCGATGCAAAAATACTCAATAAAATTCTTGCAAACTGAATCAAAGAACACATCGAAACGATCATCCACCATGATCAAGTAGGCTTCATCCCAGGGATACAGGAATGGTTCAATTTAAGGAAATCCGTCAACGTAATTCACTACATAAACAGACTCAAAGAAAAAAAACCATATGGTCTATTAAATGGTGAGAAAGCATTTGGCAAAATCCAACATCCCTTCATGATAAAAGTCTTGGAAAGATCAGGAATTCAAGGCCTATAATTAAGCATAGTAAAAGCAATATACAGAAAACAAGTAGCAACATCAATCTAAATGGAGAGAAACTTGAAGCACTCCCACTAAAATCAGGGACTAGACAAGGCTGCACACTCTCTCCCTACCTCTTCAATATTGTACTTGAAATCCTAGCCAGAGCTATTAGACAACAAAAGGAGATAAAAGGATATGAACCCATACACCTATGGTCACTTGATCTTTGACAAAGGAGCTAAAACCATCCAGTGGAAAAAAGACAGCATTTTCAACAGATGGTGCTGACTCAACTGGCGGTTAGCATGTAGAAAAATGTAAATTGATCCATTCCTATCTTCTTGTACAAAGATCAAGTCCAAGTGGATCGGGAACCTCCACATCAAACCAGATACATTGAAACTAATAGGAAAGAAAGTGGGGAAGAACCTCGAGCAAATAGGCACAGGGGAAATTTTCCTGAAGAGGACCCCAATAGCTTATGCTCTAAGACCAAGAATTGACAAATGGGACCTCCTAAAGTTGCAAAGCTTCTGTAAGGCAAAAGACACTGTCAATAGGACAAAACGGCAACCAACAAATTGGGAAAAGATCTTTACCAATCCTATATTTGATAGAGGGCTAATATCCAATGTATACAAAGAACTCAAGAAGTTAGACTCCAGAGAACCAAATAACCCTGTTAAAAATGGGGTACAGAAGTAAACAACGCATTCTCAACTGATGAATACCAAATGGCTAAGAAGCACCTAAAGAAATGTTCAACATCCTTAGTTATTAGGGAAATGCAAATCAAAACCACTCTGAGATTCCACCTCACAGCAGTCAGATTGGCTAGGATAAAAAACTCAGTTGATAGGAGATGCTGGAGAGGTTGTGGAGAAAGGGGAACACTATTTGATTACTGGTGGGATTGCAAGCTGATACAACCACTGTGAAAATCAGTTAGGCAGTTCCTCCAAAAATTGGACATAGTTCTACCGGAGGAGCCAGCTATACCACTCTTGGGCATATATCCAGAAGATGCTCCAACATGTAGTAAGGACACATGCTCCACCATGTTCATAGCAGCCTTATTTATAATAGTCAGAAACTGGAAACAACTCAGATGTCCCTCAACAGAGGAATGGATACAGAAAATGTGGTACATCTACACAATTTCTAGAGTACTACTCAGCTGTTAAAAACAATGAATTTATGAAATTCTTGTGGAAATGGATGGATCTGGAGAATATCATCTTGAGTGAGGTAACCCAATCACAAAAGAACACACATTGTATGCACTCTCTGATAAATGGTTATTAGCCCAGAAGTTTCGAATACAGGAAGAACAACCTACAAAGCAAAAGAAACTCAAGAAGAAGGAAGACCAAAATGTGGACATTTAATTCTTTCTAAAAAGGGGGAACAAAATACCCATGGAAGGGTAGTTGCAGAGACTAACTCTGGAGCAGAGACTGAAAGAAGGACAAACCAGCCTAATATAGATATCTCCTGAGAGGCTCTGAAAGTACCTGACTAATAATACTACTAATAATGGATGCCCACAGACATCCATTGAACTGAGTACATGGTCCCCAATGAAGGAGTTAGAGAAAGGACCAAAGGAGCTGATGGGTTTGCAGCCCCTTAGGACGAACAACAATATGAACTAACTAGTACCCTCAGAGCTCCCAGGGACTCAATCACCAACCAAAGACTATACATGGTGGGACTGATTGTTCTGGCAGCATGTGTATAGTAGAGGATTGCAAAGTCAATCATCAATGGGAGGAGAGGCCCTTGGCCCTGTGAAGGTTCTGTTTCCCAGTGTAGGGGAATGCCAGGGCCAATAAGTGGGAGAGGGTGGGTTGGCAAGCATGAGAAGGGGAGGGGCAACAGGGGTTTATTCTTGTTTTTATTTGTTTGTTTACTTGTTTGTTTGTTTGATGGGAAACTGCAAAATGAGAAATCATATGACATGCAAATAGAGAAAATATCTAATAAAAAAATTAAAATTTGGGGAATCTTAAGAGCCGGGAGAAATTCTTCGTACTAGTTTTATGACTTTTCTGTCACTAAAATTATAGCAAAAAAAAAAAAAAAGCTTACAAAAAAAAAAGAAAGAGCAATTTGCAAATTCATCTGGAATAACAAAAAAGCCAGGAAAGGCAAAACTATTCTCAACAATAAAGGAATCTCTGGTGGAATCACCATCGCAGACCTTAAGCTGTACTACAGAGCAATTGTGATAAATACTGCATGGTATTGATACAGTGACAGGCAGGTAGATCAATGGAATAGAATTGAAGGTCCTCAAATTAACACACACACCTATGGCCACTTGACCTTTGACAAAGGAGCTAAAACCCTCCAGTGGAAAGAAGACTGCATTTTCAACAAAAGGTGCTGGCTCACCTGGTGGTTAGCATGTAGAAGAATGCAAATCAATCCATTCCTATCTCCTTATACAAAGCTCAAGTCCAAGTGGATCAAGAACCTCCACATAATACCAGATACAGTGAAACTAATAGAAAACAAAGCGGGGGAAGATCCTCAAGCACGTATGCACAGGGGAATATTTCATGAACAGAACACCACTAGCTTATGCTCTAAGATCAAGAATTGACAAATGAGACCTCATAAAATTGACAGCTTTTGTAAAGCAAAAGACACTGTCAATAGGACAAAACGGCAACCAACAAATTTGGAAAAGATCTTGACCAATCCTATATTTGTTAGAGTGCTAATATTCAATAAATACAAAGTACTCAAGAAGTTAGACTCCAGAGAACCAAGTAACCCTATTGAAAAATGGGGTACAGAGCTAAACAAAGAATTCTCAACTGACTAATATTGAATGATTGAAAAACGCCTAGAGAAATGTTCAACATCCTTAGTAATCAAGGAAATGCAAATGAAAACAATCCTGAGATTCCACCTCACACCAGTCAGAATGGCTAGGATAAAAAACTCAGGTGCCAGCAGATGCTGGAGAGGTTGTGGAGAAAGAGGAACACTCCTTCATTGCTGGTGGAAATGCAAGCTGGTACAAAGACTCTGGAAATCAATTTGGCAATTCTTCTATAAATTGGACATAGTATTACCAGAGGATCCAGCTATACCACTCCTGGGCATATACCCAGAAGATGATCCAACATGGAATAAGGACACATACTCCACCATGTTCATAGCAGCCTTATTTATAATAGCCAGAAACTGGAAACAACCCAGATGTCCCTCAACAGAGGAATGGATACAGAAAATGTGGTACATCTACACAGTGGAGTACTACTCAGCTATTAAAAGCAATGAATTTATGAAATTTTTGTGGAAATGGATGGATCTGGAGAATATCATCCTGAGTGAGGAGCAGAATGAAGGCCTGGGTTTCATATTTTATCTGTAAATATTTGCATCATCACCTCCTATAGGTACAAAGTCCCCTTAACAGGAAAACCTAATATCTCTAAACTCCAGGAACTCAATTGACTAAGGCCTCAATATAAAACAATACCCTCACCAACTGTTTAGAAGGCACTGATCTCATAGTATTCTTTCTGTCTCTGCCTCACATGGTATTGAAGGCAAATGTCACCATACTAGGCTAGATTATTGTGCCTTGCAATATCGAATGAGACCACTTGTTAAAAGGTGATTTTGGGTTACACATAACAAGAAAGGAGGACCAGATGTCTGTCATGTCAGGGTCCAGGGAGCAAGGTGGAAGACTAGTAATCTATATGGGCTGAAGAAGGAAAGGGAATGTTCTTCAAAAGAAATGAACCACAGCAATGTCTATTCTTTTTATTATTATTAGATATTTTCTTTATTTACATGTCATATGATTTCTCCTTTCCTAGTTTCCCCTCAAAAAACAAACATACAAATAAAAACAAGAACAAACCCCTGTTGCCCCTCCCCTCCTCATGCTTGCCAACCCACCCTCTCCCACTTTTTGGCCTTGGCATTCCCCTACACTGGGACACAGAACCTTCACAGGGCTAAGGGCCTCCCCTCCCATTGATGATTGACTTTGCAATCTTCTACTATACACATGCTGCCAGAACGTTCAGTCCCACCATGTATAGTCTTTGGTTGGTGGTTGAGTCCCTGGGAGCTGTGAGGGTACTAGTTAGTTCATTTTGTTGTTCGTCCTAAGGGGCTGCAAACCCTTCAACTCCTTTGTTCCTTCCTCTAATTCCTTCACTGGGGACCCTGTACTCAGTTCAATGGATGGCTGTGAGCCTCTACATCTGTATTAGTCATGTACTGTCAGAGCCTCTCAGGAGACAGCTATATTAGACTGGTATGTCCTTCCTTCAGTCTCTGCTCCACAGTTAGTCTCTGCAACTCCCCTTCCATGGGTATTTTGTTTCCCCTATAAAGAAGGAATTAAATGTCCACATTTTGGTCTTTCTTCTTCTTGAGTTTCTTCTGGTTTGTGGGTTGTTCTTCCTGTATTTGAAACTTATGGGATAATAACCATTTATCAGAGAGTGCATACCATGTGTGTTCTTTTGTGATTGGGTTACCTCACTCAGGATGATATTCTCCAGATCCATCCATTTCCACAAGAATTTCATAATTTCATTGTTTTTAACAGCTGAGTAATACTCCAGAAATTGTGTAGATGTACCACAGTTTCTGTATCCACTCCTCTGTTGAGGGACATCTGGGTTGTTTCCAGTATGGCTATTCTTAGTAACCCTAGGCCAGGACCACTGAGTACATTCAGCACAAAATAAACATTGTCTCAGCAGCAAATTGACAAGCCAGTGACTTTCATTGCTCTCCTAAGCTGCCTTGACCACAGATCCAAAGAACTTGCTGGAAAAACCATCCTGCCTGAAGAACTATCAGACACTCTGTACTAGGTCTCTACCTTCCACTCGCAGTCCCTTGTCTACTCTAAGGTCAATTTAATTTTTTAAAAGCCTACTATATTTCAGCCTTGGCAAATGCCTCCTTCTTCAGTTCCCAAGGACTTCACAAAGGTTGTCTGCTTAAACATTGGTGTGCTAGCACTGAGCATCCTTTGAATCTGGGTGATGGATAACTGCTATTATGTCAAAGGATGATATGAGCATAGGGAGTACAGGAGACCTGGAGCAGCTGTGCATCATCCAGGCAGCACATCCTCACTGAAGCAGGCTCTGAGATCTAGTGAGGCTTCAACCAGCTACAGGGATTAGTATGACTTTCACCACAATGTATGGTCTCTTTTATGCAATCAGAGGTAGAAAATAAAACAAAACAACGACAACAAGGAAACAACAACATCAACACCAGTTAACCAGGCATGTATAGAAAACCTTTTTGAGCAGTATAGACCTCATGATGGTGGCAGCTCAG
Source organism: Montemys delectorum (assembly GCA_019843815.1). NCBI lineage: Eukaryota > Metazoa > Chordata > Mammalia > Rodentia > Muridae > Montemys > Montemys delectorum. The sequence goes on from JADRCD010121578.1 coordinate 8,880, forward strand.
TTACAAGTGACATGTCCTGCACACACCTGTTCTGACCGGGATATGGTATTGCTTCCTTGACTCTGAAATGGATGTTGAGCCTAATGCACTTAAAACTTTGTTCATTCCAAAGTCTGTATTCTTTCTTTCTTCCTTTCTTCCTTTCTTCCTTCCTTCCTTCCTTCCTTTCTTTCTTTCTTTCTTTCTTTCTTTCTTTCTTTCTTTCTTTCTTTCTTCCTTCCTTCCTTCCTTCCTTTCTTTCTTTCTTCTTTTTTCTTTTTTTCTTTCTTTCTTATTTTTTTTAACAGATCTTGCTCGAGTTTATTTGTAAAAACAGCATAGGACACTCCTCATCTGCAAACAATGTATAGGTAGGTGTTTCATAGCAGTCCATCTGTCTTCACATTGGCAGGAACCTTTTCTATGGCGCCTTTACAGTGGGCTCGGCACCTTTGGAAGCCTGGGCTGGAGCTGAAGTCTGGGTCTTAGCTGGAGCTTTGGCCCCTGCCTGTGTTTGATCCTTGGGGTTTGGTTGGCAGAGCCTTTGACCCTTAGCTATGTAGCTTCGAATCTTCTTCCCAATCTTAGGATGAGCAATGAACACCAGATGGTTGAGTTCATGGCTGGGAACCTTTAGCATCTTCGGCTTGATGGCCTGAGGCTTCACAAGGGCCTTGATGGCCTCTGAGCATGCAGTTCCTGCCTTTGCATTGTTGGCCTGCATCTTCTTCAGGCATATCTTGTTATGTGTCTTGGCAAAGCACATGTTGCTCAGGGACTTGGGGTCAAGCCCCTTTAGAGATTTGTATCTTTGTGACCGGGGTTTCTTGCTGCCATTTGTGTGCCATTTGCAGGACAAGTTGTATGTGGTGTGGTTCTTGGACTTGACCATGTTTGCACAGTATCCTGTGACTCCCCCTCATGTCCATACTTTTTATTTTAGTTGCAAATACTGATATTTCTTAGGTTCCAAGCTTGAAACATGAGAGAAGCTCTTATAGTCCCCAAACAGATAATTCCAATAATGACCTGGTCCAATCCTACAACTTTGAGAAATGAACAACAGCAGGCACACAATTGAACCAATAGAATGCTCTGAAATGCTCTTTTGCAGAAAGATATACAATTACCCCTCTTTTGACAATCCATCTGAAACTCTAAAATATATGCATTTGCTGCCAATCTGAGGATGAAATTTCCAGAGTTTGGATTTGCCTCAACCGACTCTTGCTTCAGGCCTGCTTCCCAGGCCCAAGCTCCCTAGGATCACAGACATCAATAGTCTCTAATTCTTTCAGAGACTCTGGACTTTCCTGGCCAACACATCAAAAGTAGGTTTCCCATTAGTATTTCCTAGTTATATTGGAGAAGAGGATGATGTGCAAGTTAATTCTTGGAAAATGGGACAGAAAGTTTGTCATTTTATATTTGCCTTGTAATGGAGCCCCTATGTTCCAAAGAAAAGGGAATTTTCCTTGTAAAAGATAAGACTGTAAACCTGAGATTATGTTAACAATCTAGATATGTACATGGAAACAATGTCTACTATCAAAGAATGCACAGCAACAGAATATTATGTAGGTTTTGTACAACTAAAGGTATAGGAGAACGATATTGGCCTCTGTGAAACAGGGTAAACCTGGGGAAATGGACTGTATGTTACAAGAATTGACTCAGATAATACATTTATTATTGAGAAAAACTCCCATATCCAATGTTCCTAGAGATTTGGGAGCTAACAAAATGTTCTTATGCATTCAGGTTGCTAAGTAAAGCTCCCCATCCAAAATACTTGACTGCTAATGAAGCAGAGAGAAATCTCTTGCTTTTGAAGGAGAAGTTTTCAAAGTGTATTTATTCCCCAGGTCACATGAGAGGCTCCAGGAAAGGCACCCCACAAATTGGTCAGTTTGGGGAGAACTAGTTATCTGGTAGATCATGGCAGTTCCCAGTGACATCATCAAGGATGCCTTCCTTGGACATTCTCTTGTATCTAGGAGAGAACTAGAATCTTCTGTGAGGTCAGCTGTGTTGTGGTAGCAACAAGCGCCTGAGGGATATTCCTTCAGGGCCTCTTGGGTTCACAAACAACCATGTTCTCAAGGCTGCTCAGGCTATTTCGGAAGGGGAATGGAGATCAAGAGGATACCAGACAAAGGCAAAGGGAAGATGGAAAACTTTCCTGTGAAAAAGGAAGAATCAAATCCTTCTGGAGAAGGCACAGTGAGTCCTGGGAGAAGTTTGAGAACTTCCTCTAGGAGGTTGTCTTGAGCTGGGACTTCCAGGAGTAGGCCTTACAAGCTGGAGTCTTGGAATTTCTCAATGGTAGACTAAGTGTCAAGAATTTTTATTACTTTAACAGAGACTCAAGATTTGACAACCCTGCAGCTCCTTTACTGGGATCTATTTAATTTCATTTGTTGGCAAAGAATGCCAGGAGGAGGCACCATGAGAAGAATAAGGTGTCCCTGTGTGGGAGGGAGTTGAAGCACTTCATCCTCTAGATGACTGTAGGTTCCATGAGTCTCTGATGAAAAGGATAGAGAAGGAAGCTCCCCTATACATGTGCATAGGTCTCAGACAGTTTGGGCATGAACACACATGATTAGAGCTTGATGGTGTAAACATTACTCACTTCAGGATTTACAATGCATCTCATCTGACATGAACTGACAATGTTCCCCAAATCTTGATGTCTGAGGTAGCTTACAGATTTCAAGGTAAGGGGAACTGTAATAGGGAGTATGGTTTTTGGGAAGAGGGATATAGCTTAGCAGGCCAGCTCAAAGATAGCTTTTAGCTCTTTCAGGGATTCACCCTGTCCCTAGCTTTTCTCTTCCTCAACCTTCTTTGAGGGAATAAAAATGATCTCCCCTGTCCCTGGGCAATCACCTAAGGCAATTCATTTATATCCATCTATCTTCAGGGTCTCATAGGAAGACATCTTCTGAAAATTCCAAGACCACTAATCAGATGAAGAATGTGAATAAATTAGAAGAACTGAAATTTGATATCAGGAAGATCAGTTATGAGAGGGATGAACTGCATCGAATCCTGAATCTTTACATGTATAACGATTTGAACTATAGGTAGCAATTATGCCCAGTACTATGTTCATTGTATTGTGCCCTCTCTGTGGACCCACATTTCCTCCCATGAATGGAGTGTGTCATCTCGCATCATTCATTTTAAGAAGCCCTGACAGGTGTTGAAGTGTTGAGTAAGCTAGGGGCTGTGAGTTTATGGTCATCCTCTTTTGTACTTGACCTTGATGCATTTGATGTCTGATGAGTTCTGTCCACACATGGAAGGACCTTATGACACTTGCTGTCACTCAGTGTGTGAATGCAATGCCTGTGGGCCAACACTGATTTACTTGGATTTGTTCATCATATTCCAAGACTATGACACATACCTTGATTTATTGGACATTCTAATTATGTTTGTGTATGAGAATTTAAATGTGAGTGATTTGATCAGTCCCTGTGGCTCTGGGAATTTTGATGGGGATCTGCGGATTTGTTTGTTGGTAATGATAGTATTGAGTCCATACCGGTCCAGGAATTCTCTGTCCTTCTAGGACTTTGAACCAAAGTAAGGTCTCTGGTTCCATACTATCTGTTTCCTAAGAGAAACCCTCCTTGCACCAGGAGTCTTGGATTACCACCTCTTGGACACCGTTGTCCTAGGTGTGAAGAGTGTACAAGATACTCCAAATTTTATCCTTCCAAATTCAGGATCCTCTACATAGCAACCATTTCCACAGTGATGGGAAACCAACCTTGAACCTGTAGGTTTCTGACAGCACAGTGAAAGATCGGGGATCCATGACAAAAATGGAAAGAGTGGATAGCTTTTGGGTCTTCTCTCCTCTCTCTGAGGGGATTTTCCCTGCTTCCGGTAGGTTGATGGTTCTGTGGTACCAGAGACAAATAAGCAAGTATGAGGAGCCTTTCATCTTCTGTGATGTACAGAAAACCCTCTTGGTCTGAGGGTGTACAGAAGTACTTTCAGCCTTGTAGAATGCAGCTGTTCTCTGGATTTGACCTGCCACTCTTTGGTTCTGATATGTATATATTGCAGACTCTAGTCTGGGGTTGTCTGGGGATAGTGGCCCTTGCAGGGAAAATATTTGGAGGAGTGGCAGGCAAATGGAGGTTGTCTGGGAATAATCATTTTTAATTTGTGAATCAGCATCAGGTACAACCACCGTCTGCAGCAATTCGCTGAATTAAATGAAAACATAAGGATACTGATGAATGAGAACAGAACGCTGATGGTGGAGGAGGCTGAATTGCAAGTATGCTGTAAGGAAGAAAAGTGGTTCTGTGAGGAGGCAAGCATGAACATGTATGTCCCAAGAGACAAGGAGCAGCAGGAAGGATGATGCATCAGTGGCAGAATGGCCTGATGTCTATAAACATAGACAAACCAATGTAACTGTCCACCAAATGATCCAGGCACTCACCTATGTCTCATCCAAATGTTCATTTATGTGATCATTTACAAGGCTTTCTGTGGAGGTAGACTTTTTCAAGAAACTGCATGTCTGGCAAGTAAATGCTCCTACTCTGCTAGAATCTGCAATTCACTGAGGGAGATTGGTTGAATACACATCACACCACTACATGCAAGGAAATTTGAAGGGTGCTGTTTTGGAGCCATTCTTCAGAATAGCACAGAGATCTGAAGAAGAAGTAAAGGCTTGTAGCTCATTTTCTTTACAGGGATCATGTGAGATTCCAGGAAGGATGTAGTTTGCAGTGATGAAATCTTAGTGGACTTGACAAACAAGTGGATTCTATTGTTGTGTTTAGACTGGTTTTGTTCTTTTCCTCCCTATTCCCCTCTAACTCAAGATGGTCTCTTTAGGTTTCATAGATCTTGGTTCACACTGAGAAGCCTGAGTAGGAGCTTCTCAGTCTAATGTTCTTTGAGTGCTGCTGGTGTGTCATTTCTGAGCCTTACAATCTGGAGTCGGCCAGGTGAGCCAGGATTTTTGAAAGCCTGCTTACGAGCTCAAGTTGGGTGTGAGATTATTGAGGCTTCAGGAAAATAATATCTCCACATTTACTCCCCATTCTGACCATGAAGAGAGTTCTCTATGGCTTGGTATTCCTCTAGGAAGAATAGAAGAATCATGGACATCACTTGAAACATCTGCTTGGCATAGTCCACATTATCTTATTCCTCTATCATGAAAGATTCCCCATTGATTTCTCCTTACTTATGATATTTGCTTGCTCTCTCTCTCTCTCTCTCTCTCTCTCTCTCTCTCTCTCTCTCTCTCTCTCTGTGTGTGTGTGTGTGTGTGTGTGTGTGTGTGTGTGTGTGCTTGCATAATTGTAACAACCAGTCTTTGTGTGTTTTTTGGGAGAGCAGTTACTGACATCTGATTTTGTCCAGTCATTCTCTAATTTATTTCTTTGAGCCTAGCTCTCTCAAAAAGCCCGACATTTCCTGTTTTACTATGGCTACTACTTGTTCATACAACAGGGAATGTGCTGAACAAGAGCAACATTTTCATTGATGTGCATGTTTGTGTTTCTTTGTGTGTATTTATGTGTGGTATGTGGTGAGTGTGTCTTTGCATCTTCTGTCCACCAACAGGTAGAACTCCCTCTCTTATTTGTCTCAACAAATTGTTAAACAATACAGCTATTTAAAAAACAAGTATCAGAATTCTTCACTTTTCCTGCATAGATATATAGATATATCCTTCTGGGAGTGTCTTCTTGGCTTCACCATGAGCATGCATGGAATCCTACAGTGCATCCAGCTGGTGCCATTGGTTTGCTAACAATATTGTAGGCATGGCTCTGTTTCAGAATAGGTGACTTCATGATTGGGAAGAGCTCTGCATTTCAGAAATGTCACAGCAGCTTATTGCACTAGTTTAATTCTGACTGATAATGAGGATGATTTCATATCACATGAACTGCAATGGGATGAAAA
>JADRCD010121581.1:0-11419 GCA_019843815.1 Montemys delectorum
TTCCCCAACTGAAGTTCACTTCTCTGTGATAACTCCAGCCTGTGTCAAGTTGACACTCAAAACTAGCCAGTACAGACATGATACCTTGAGTGGGAGAGAAAGTCCCTCTTGTGTCCTTTCTATCCATTGCTTTCCCTGCCTTCCACTCCCCTTGCAAACCCTCCGAGGTCCCTCTCAGCTGTTTCCTGCTAGGAATTGGCTATGGGAAGCAGCAGGGCTTGAAGCAGAGTCATTTTCCCCTTGCTCCTTCTATGCTCTAGCTCCTGTGCTGGGAGTGATGCCACCCTTCCTGTGGTGGTATCCTGCTTCAGCAGGGGAGAAACTTGGTGCCGCTGATCAGTCTCACCCACACCAGTTTTCCTGAAGGTCACAGTCTCTTGAGTTTCCCTACAGTTTCTGCCCTCACCTTCCTGGGTTCTCTGAGCCCTGCCACAACACTGCGAAGAGTACCTTCATGAGAGAAACTTCTCCTAGCCTGGCTGAGGGGTTTTCCACTTCCTGCTGGGCCCCTGGGTAACAGGTGTAATTATAATAAATTTCAATATCCCCACTTCCCCCATGCAAACTACTTCCCCCATGCCAATCCTGCTCTTAGTTTAATAATGATATAAAAAAAATGTTGCTTCATTAAAAAAGAAATGCTGGAGAAATTCCAGCTGGCACATGTGATCTTTGAAAGGTCAAGCTCATGACTGCCATAAAGGAAACAGTCACTTTCAGTGTTGTGTGGTAGCAAGATTGCACATGGCATCCGGTAGCTGAGACACAGTTCTTGTTCCTGGTTTGATGCATTAGGAAAAAGCAGTAAGTTAGAAAACTGTGAAGTCAGCACAAGGGTTGGCTGAAGCCAGCTGTGGAGAAATTCACCTGCCTCTCCTGCTCTTAAGACGAAATACTCATTACCTTCCCCTGGGGGGGGGGGGGCGGGGTCTGATATGAACACCTTCACCAGTATTAAGGGGTATACAGTTTCATGGCCCGTAGCCCAAATCTTGGAAGTAAAAAGAAATAAAATTATTCCTTAGAGGTTCAATTTTAAATTATTGACTGTAGATCATGACAGAGAAATGCAGAGACCCCCCAGAATGGGAGGACTGGGCCTCAGGGAGACAGAGCATGCAGCCCTGTCCACTGCCCATCATCCAGGAAAGAACATGTGGGCAGAAGCTGATGGGTAAACACACTCTCTCTGTGCTCACTGTGTCAATCACACCAGGGAGGAAGCTGTAGGGTAGCTTGGAATATTCTATCCTCATTGTGGGTCAAACGCCTCACTTTATCTCAGCTCAACTCTATCAAAACAATCAATTCTCCTAATTTCCTGTGCTCACTGAGAACTCATGTTAGAGTGATCTGATTTTCCCAATTCAAAAGTAATACATGTTTTATTGTTGACGAGAGTCTCACTGTGCGTGTGTGGAACTGGTCTGGATCTTTCTGTGTAGGCAAGATTGGCCTCAAATTCATATTCCTCCTGTATCACCTCCACGTTCTGTTATTGTGGTGGTGTGTTAGCATCCCCAGCTTAAAAAAAATTGTTTTAAATCTTTTATTATCAGATTCATTTGTGTGTGTTTTTGTGTGCATGTAGGTGTGGATGCATGTGTGTGCTTGTGTGTGTGCCACAAGGCTGTATGACAGTCAGAGGACAATCTGTGCGAGTTGATTCTCTCCTTCCACCATGTCAAACTCAGGTATTGAACTTAGATTTCATCTTTGAGCACCTTTGCCCACTTAGCCATCTTGCCAGCCCATAAGCAACACATGTTTATATATCAGTAATAAGCAGGAAATATGATCCAAGCCCAAGAATAATATGAAAGGTGTTAACATATATTCTTCCATGTTATTTATGACACACATAAATATGTAAACTCACTTAATTATGAAAACAATTATTTTGTCCTTACTGATGTCTGTCAACCTGCTGTTCCCTTAATCATGAATAATGAACATTATTGCATGTCAACAAACGTACCCCAACTGCAGACTAACAGTTGCATGCTTGGGGTACCTGGGGCAGTCCTATAATCCATCTGACCAGAGTTCTCTTACTGCCCACATCTCCCACTGTTTTGTAATTGCCCACAGTACTTCTGCAGAATCCTCACAGCAAATCTTTGCATTTCATCAACCATCACTCCACATCGCTTCCCAAATGGCGATTACTGCTCCAAAGGCAGTGGGACATGTGAGGATGGAGCCGATGAAGGAGGCAGACTAAAGTCTCACACAATAGCCAGCTTTATTCAGAACATCAGACAGTTTATACTCTGAGGATTAAGTGTCACCTGAGTAAAGTTCTCATGAGTTCAAGCTGTATATAATCACAGAGAGTCCCATGTGGCAAAAACATGTTTTTCCATAGAGGCATATAAACTAATGACAGTATTCAGTTGAAATGAATAATCTGAAGTAAATTCACTCTATCCACTACACCTGGGAAAAGTGTGAAAGACATTCCAAGGACAATTCTGCGTTCTGAAGAACCTGAGGTCACAGGAGTTTTATCATTTTCTTGAAGTGTTCTCACAAGCCCTCAGGATTCTCCTTACAGTCTTCCTGGACTATGTTCTGACAAAAGGGGATGGGGATTCCCAAACTTGCACTACGTTTTGCCAGATTGCTTTCTGGAAGAGTCTAGCTCTCCTAGCATTTGCAATGTTTGTTGGTGGCAAATCATTAATGTTGCTTTAACGCGTGTTTTCCTGATTACTAGTAAAGTTGAGGATTTTACTGAACTTACTCTTTGAGTTACTCATTTTAATGTTCCCAATTCACACTCTTTGCTCTTTTCGGGCTAGACTACATCTTGTTTTTATAGAAGTTTTCATGTTTAGAGGGAAATTCACTTTGGTGATGTGCATTGCAAGAGGTTTTTTTCTGTTGTTTGCATTTTTCTACATTGTGGTGTTTTTCCATTAATTTGGAATCAGGAAGGACTGAATATGATGCCAAGCAATAGAAAGCCCAACTCTACTGTCGGACATGAGTAGACTTATTATCTCACATATCAAATATTCAGTGGAGAGGCTGCTGCTAGGACTGAGTCACACACGGTTGGCAGTGTGAGGGCTCACATCTCTGCCCTCTCTCGGCATCTCCTAATTTTCAGCCTGGAGGCTGCTATAGTGTTAGCCATCGAGTGTGTGATCCAGGAAAAGACAAGAAGAAATAACATCAGGTAATCCCAGCTTATGTCCCATAGCCCAAACTTACCACTCCCAATGCATAGGGGAAATAAGATTAAAGGTACAAATTCCATCTGCCATAGAGAGCTTTCCAGATTTTTATGTAGCCAAGTTAGTCTATATGTATTTATTTGAGCTCATGCTTAGAAAGCTTCTCAGTTCAAGAGTGTGTTCCAATTGATGCATATCCATTTTCTTCCTGTTACTTAGTAATTTCTATGAGTTTCTATAATTGTTCTATGCAAGACAAATCAATTTTTCCTTAAGTAATCAGACAACTGCCCAATATATTTTTTAAAAAAATTTCCTTTACTGCTTTGAAATACCCTAACTGTGTTCTTTGCTATCAGATACACTTGAATCCATTTGGTTACTTGTTGTTATCATCCTGTTTGCTACCTGCTAGTCACCCATAAACAAGTCCAAATGGGGAGAGAGAGAGAGAGAGAGAGAGAGAGAGAGAGAGAGAGAGAGGACTGTGGTATGGCCTCAAGTGCTAGTTTTCATGATACATGAGTTATCCTTTGAACTGGTGCTTTCTAGCCTTGAAAGCAGCCTTATTACTAATATGAAGAACAGTGGCAAGGAAGGTCTGTTACCTGAAGAGCAGATGCATTCCTTTGAGCATCAGTATTGCCATTCTCATTCAGTCCATTGAATGGTCCATCCTGGGTGTCTTGCCCAGAATAGAGCAATGTGCACTGGGCCAAATAAAGATCTAGAAGATTTGACTCTGAAGCAGTGGAATTCCCAAAGGACCAGGTCCAGGAGCAGAGCAAAGACATCCAAACTAACCACAAGCAATATGAGGAACGAGAGCCAACCATTCAATGGCCTTGTGAACACCTTGGCTTCCAGATGATGTGTGATAGTGGAAGCCTGTGGCATAAGTGGGTGTGTGAGCTGCCAGCTACCCTGGGCCTACTCTGTCCTTGCCCTGTATGCAAGGATCCAATCACAGAAAATGATTTACATGAGGAAGGGTTTGTCGCCCTATTCTAGCAAAGATTCCATGAGGGCTAGCGAGATTCCTGGAGAAGACTGATAGCAAGTTTGGAATCCAGAAAAGGTAGATCTGTGCAAGAGCCCACACAGGACAACTTCAGAAGCACTTGGTGAGAGATGAGCAGGCTGATCTGGACGACAGAAGGCATAGCCAAGACATTACAGATCTAATGGATCCCCAAAGCACATGGTTGTCCATTGGGTGAATTTGCTGGGTTATACAGACCTGGTCCTTTGGGAATTCCACTGCTTCAGAGAAAGATCTTCTAGATCTTTATTTGGCCCAGTGCACATTGCTCTATTTTGGGCAGGACACCCAGGATCTTTGGGTCTGGTAGGTATCTTTGATCAATTTGCTTTTTCCAGGGCAGTGGGTCGCAGGTCATGAGTCTTGAGAACATCTGTAACTGGGACTGTTGCTCCTTGTTCTCCTCATATGCTGAGAGTGTGGTTGGATTTCCCACATGGTGCTCCTACCACAGCAGAATCCCCAGTGAATTCAGGAGAGGTGCAAGGGAGAAGGTACTCCCAAAGCATGGTGGGCCTGTGGCTACATTTGCAATGTAAGGACTTGAAGCACAGACTTCTCTGGATTGGAGCTGATCAGCTGCAGGCTCCAAGGTCATTCTCATTACCATAGTCATGCAGCTCTGGAAGCAGCAGCCAAATAAGGCTAAACACACGGCAGGGTTTGAAATAGGGCATCTAATTCTACTGTGCGTCAGTCTATTTTGGCTTCTCAATACCACTATTTAGAACATGCTTTGGGGACTACATTTTTCTTCCTAATTGATCGGAATGAAATAGATTATTTTGCTTGCCCATTCCCCTATAAAACTTCATCTTCTCTTAGAATCTGAGTAAACTAAAAACTCAATGATCTGATATGAGAAAGAGAGTCAGTATTTTTGTTTCAAGTTAGAAGGACATTTCCTAGCGCCTCCATAAAATCTGACCTTCCCTAATCCCACAACATTTCTGGCCCAGAAAAATTGCAAAGTGGTGACACCATTGAATTTTAGATGTGACAGGAGCTACAACAAGGCAGGAAGTGCCCCCCCTTTTGGTAAAAGAGACATCTGTTATGGAGTTTGGGGGCTTGGATGAATCCCAGTCACTGAGTAGTTTTATATTTTCTGGGACCACACACAAGGATACATGAGTCCACAAGCTGCCCCTGAACAAAGGACTTTTGGTCAAATGACAGAGTTGTGGCTTCCTGTGCTCTCCTCCTGAAAGGTCTGGAGAAGCCCTGGGTAAGAAATTCATTCCATTCTGTTTGTCAAACTTAATTATGAAATATTGTGAGGCGTAGAGAGAGGTGGGAGAGGATGTACCACGCAGATTTTGCCTAACAGCAGTATTTGAGGCGAAAGCTTCAAGGAAGTCAGTCTCCTGCCCCTGCAATGTCTCCTGGCACCCCTAACTCAGAGGTAGCCCAGATATGTCCTTGCAAACTCGAGTGCTAGGTGCACACCAAGATATGATTTATTAACAGCTAGACAAAATTGGACATTGCTCTCTGACCTTTACCAATGTTCCAACATCTTAGCCATCCAGACTAATTGCTCCTGGCATTGTTAGGGAAATAATGAAGGGAATAGGGCACTGAAGCTTACAGAATGGGAGACTTATCCCAGGGCAAGGTCAAGTAGAATCCTCTTTCTCAGTCAAGCACTGCAGCTGAACTACTCCTAGGAATTAGCAAGAGACTGTCTCTACTAGCCCAGAAGATTAGCATAGTGAGCTTTTACCTAGAATGGGTGGGACCTTGAGCGGAGTGTGTGTGTGTGTGTGTGTGTGTGTGTGTGTGTGTGTGTGTGTGTGACATTGTATAGCAGTCTGCATTGAGCATTCTAGAGTCAGCATTCGAGCGAGAGTCGAGATTTGAGCCTCTACACTCCTGGCTGGCACACCCGCAGCCCCCCACCCCCGCCCCAAGACTCCGCCAGGCTGCATAGGCCCGAGCTTGCTCAGAGCCTGGGGGTGCTGCACCAATCCAGAGGAGATGGCTGCTGGTTTTTAGACCCAGTGTATTTTAGATGGCCTCAGATGTACCTTGACTACTGAGCTGCCAGATTTTTCACTTTTCATTTGCAATGACTGTAAAAGCCTCATGCTATTTTTGAGAAATACATTCAGATCACACACTTCTTTGTGTTGACTCTATTTATCACCTGCTGAATCCTTTGCACACCTGGCCAGAACTCTCCTCATCCTGCGGAACTAGGGCTCCCCGCAGAAACCAGGTCCGTGGCAAGGATGTGTGTTTCCAGGTAACACAACAGCCTCAGAAACTGGCATACCCCAAGAAGATACTTGAAAAGAGCTGTGATTTCCTCAAAATTACAGAGGAAGAAAACAGGGCCCATCTTGCCAGTCATGGAGATAGGCTTATCCTGGTCACTAGCAGGGCTGGGGACTTGACCTAGGATTCCCAACAACCAACCCAGGTTGGGTTTTATGTCACTTTGGAAGAGTCACTGTCCATGGAGCTGGCTGTGGTGTAGCCCTCACACAACATTTTCACTGTCTAGGATTTGAGGTTGCCTTTATTTATAGCTCACTCAGCAATGAGCCCATGAAATGCTTCAAATGTTTTGAAAAGGGTATTGGGCCCTGCATAGTTGACCTAAATAAAATACCAGTGTCTAGCTGGCATGTAATTTACTGCAGACTTAAATATTCTATTATTTTGTATCATCACATTTGCTTCACAAGCAATCGTAAGCCCAATTCAGTAATGCATTACTAAACTGTGAGCTTGCCACCCTAGTGGGGGAGGGGTGGCTGGAGACACTTCTTTGGTGATGCTGAGAGGAAAAGTGGGTGAGCCAAAGTTATAAAACAAACAAACAAATAAAACACATGTCCAAAGGCTACATTATGTCTCCCACTCAAATAATAAAAATTCAAGCAATCTGAGAAGACACCTTTTAAAGCCAGGTTTCTTTGGATTCCAAAGACACTTTGAATCTGTGCAAACATTAGTGGTTCCTTAACTCAACATTTGCTTCTGAGCCTTTAGCACGAACACTGTGGAATCTTTGTGTGTGTGTGTGTGTGTGTGTGTGTGTGTGTGTGTGTAGGAAGATAGATAGATAGATAGATAGATAGATAGATAGATAGATAGATAAAATACATTTAAAGTAAGGTATATAATGGGATATTCCCAATAGTTGAATTTGAAATTGAGTTCTAGACCTATAATACAAATGTATCACTTCCCCAAAGCCAATACTTGCCCAGGAGTTACTGTCTTGTAAACCAGAAAAGGTGTCCCCTCTGCATGTCAACCCCCTCCAGAGCACATAGCTTGATGAACAGAATTCAAGCCGGATTTCAGGTCTCCATATACCCCCTCATACAGATAAACAGGGGCCAAAGAGTTTGAAATAAAAATATGGTCAGATTCATTGCCAGTGTAGACTTTTAGCTGACTCAATCAAACACCAAAGTAGCAACAACGTCTGTGTTGGACAAACTCCCTTTCCCAGCAACCCCGCCTCCTCAGGACATCCCATTACATTTCTCTAAAAGGAAATCATGTATCCGTTGAGATGACACTTGTGCTAGCTTTGCAGGAAACACCAAAACCTTCTGATGCTCTCATCTCTGCATCCCCAGCGAGGAAATGCTGTCTGGCTACATAAAGGAAAAGCCTGCTGTCTGGCAGGAGATTGCTCTGCAGCTTGCAAATCATTTAAACCGAGCTTGCCTCTTTTTTCCCCCACAGAGACAAGCTGAAGCAGAATGTTGAAAGTCCTAGAGCAGCGTGCTGGAGTGGTTCCACAGATTGAGAGCACTCGCTACTCTTCCAGAGGACATGTTTGGTTTTAGCACTCATGAAAGGTCCCTCACAACCACTTGTAACTCCAGCTGCAAGGGGATCCCACATCCTCCTTGGATACTTGTGTGTATACACAAACACACACACACACACACATACACACAGAGAGAGAGAGAGGGAGAGAGAGAGAGAGAGAGAGAGAGAGAGAGAGAGAGAGAGAGAGAGAAAGAGATACAGAGAGAGAGGGGAAAGAGCATGTATTCACACAAGCATATGAAGTGAAAACAAAAATAAATTTCAAAGATTCATAAAACAGGCCCACCCATTGACTTGAACATGAAGTTCCTGATTTTGAGCACTGTAGACACAGAAGACCTTGTATAACACTATCTCTAAGAAATGTTTCCTTTTGGTGTTCTCACTGGGATGCTTGGAATGTGGTCCCAGTTACAGAGCCAGGAATTCCTGTCCTTGATCTTTAAAGGCTTCTGAGGCTCTGGAAAGCAACCAAAGAGCCAGCCACAGTGCCAGTACCTTATAAAACCAGACAGGGGTCACACAGGTTGAAGGCACTCATACAATGAGACAAGCTTTGGGGCACAGGACTCTGCAAGTTCCCTAGATTTAATCATCGTCTTCCTTCAAGTCCTTAGGGTAAACAAGAACCTAATCCTTAAAATAAAATGTGACTGTGCTTTTGATGGGACACAGCAAAGAAAGAGATTGTAAAAAGCTCTCCATTTGCAGACAGGAAAGTTCTTAAACCTTTACTGGCTCAGAAGCTCTGGCATGGGGCCAGCAGTCTGTGACCACCAAGCCCTTCTAGTTAATGCCAGTGATTAAGCTCAGATGAAAAGCACCTGTTCATCAGGTAAGGAAGAACCTGCTCTGAAAAGCCAGGATCTGCCCCTCAAAAGCTGTGTGCACTTGAGTGTGTTATTCTTTCTGGGTCTACAGAGAGGATTAAATGAAATAAAACATTTGAAACATTAAGTGCGGTGCTGTACTTTGACAGCATCCCATCAATCACCGCAACAAAGCACTTGAGATAATTAACATATAAAGAAAAGGAGTCTATCTTTGCTCACAGTTTTGGAGACTCCAGTCACAACGTGTTGGTCCAGATTAGGTGAATTCTGTCCCATCCATGCAAATGAACAAACAAGACAATTGTGGGCAAGGGTCCTTTCCCATCCGCATCATGATGAGAACAGGTAGCAGAGCAAAACCGTCTTTTTCTTTTAATAGGGTCTTTCTATGTAGCCCTGCCTGGCCTGGAACTTCCTATGTACACCAGGCTGCTCTGGAACACACCTGCATGCACCAGCACACCTGGCATCCACTCCTGTCTTGAACAGAGCAAGGACAGGAAGAGGAAGAGGCTGTGGTCCATCTTGAATTATTCAAAGCTGGATTCATAGGGCACACCTCTCAATGACTTAAGAGTTCCCCACTAGGCCTCATGGTTCAAAGATTCTGCCAGCTCTGAACAGTATCACCTGATGGGCTCTCAGTGACCCAAAAAGATATAGCAAGGGCATACAGGAAGCATCCAATATGTTAGCAGCTATGGTCACTATTATTATATGTGACAGGGAAGGAAACGTGTAAGTCCTTAAGCCTTTGAACACATTAGCGCAGCATTTGCCCACCCTTAAGGGGCCTCCCCAGACTCTGAAACTAGGTTCTAGGGAACACAAAGTCCAGACACACTCTATGAGATCCCAACTGGACAGAAACAGAGAGTTGTCCTCAACCAAGCCTAGCATCAGCAAACTCATGCTGCTCCAGACATTCAGAGACATAATCTCCAATGGGAGAAGTTGAGCAGCTCTAACTGTTCATAGAGTAATGCTTTTAAAACTACTAGAACCAATGGGAAGAGCAATTAGAACACTTATTATGTGTGCCACACACTATGCTAACTCTATCTCTCTCTCTCCCCCCCGCCCCCGGAGCACGCACACATACACCTTTTAAAAACTTGAAACTGGGTCTTGTTTTGTTACCTAGGCTAGATTTGAACTTATTATCCTCTTGTATCAGCTTTTTAAGTGGTACAACACACACATACCCCTCTTCATTCAATTTTCACAGAAATCCTGTGAGGTACTGTTGCCATAGTTAACAGTTGAGGGGAACGAGGTAAAGAGAGGCTATATGACAAACACGAAGTTGACACAAATAAGAAGTGCTTTACGACTCGAACCCAAGACTGAGCTAATAAATGCATTTAACTGCCGCAAAACCCAATGCTTTCATTTACCTGTCCCTGGGACGGACATTTATTATACATGATCAGGTAGTATGCTGAGAGCTGGGGAATATCAAATGAGTGTAGATCTCCATCTCCACCCTCAAGATGTCCATGCCCTTATAGTGCTCAGAAAAAGGAGAGAGGCTAAAGGGCTTGCTTCATTTTAAAAGATGATGTCATGTGTCTCCGGTCTCCCTTTGAGAGGCTGAAAAGGTTGGCTACTTCCCACTAGCCCCTTCCCTCAATAGCCATTTCCTCTATCCATCCCTGTTGGCACATAGTCCTCCCAGGCCTACCTGCAGGCTGCTAAGGATCCCAGCAACCCCGGGGCAGCCTTGGAGCCTGTGTTAATAAGCCCTGAGAGAGGGCCTCTGTGCTCTGCTCTCTAGACTGGCACCATTCATTCAGTCATTTAACCAGCCCTGCAAGTCCACTGCGGGCGGGCAAATTAGATCTTGGGAAAGGCCTGTGCTTCGAAGCTGGTAGGATGGTTCTCTTCCAGGACTGGGCATGTCACTTATACCTGAAATAACAACTATTTCGGAATTTCTCAGAAAGAAACGGGGAAAATATTGAGGCTTGCTGTTTAGAATCGGGGCGTGTTAGCGCGGACCAAATCCTTAGACACAGTGCAATTGTATCTGGAGTGGGAAACAGCTCCGTGATCCAAGCCAGGCAGATGGGCTCCGGGCTCCATCTGCGACCTCTCACTGCCTCCTAGCGTCGGAACTGAGTATTCTTTCAAAAAGACAAAAAACAAAACAAAACAAAACAAAACAAAACAAAACAAAACAAAAAAAACAAAAAAACCCCTAAAGTCCAACAAATCGTCACCTTGCAAGAAGGCGAGTGATCCTCCCAGGAGGGCCATCTTGTGGGACGCCGCCCTCGGCTCTGGGCTGGGGACAGAGAGCAGCCCTTCTGTCTTCTCTCCCTGCAAGAGTGTAAGTAGGAAAAGTGGGGGACCCGGACCTTTCTTCAGAATGCACAGGGAAGGCAGCTGCGGAACCTTTCTTCTCTCCCCCTTGAGCTTCCACACGGGCCTCTTTGGTAACGGAAGCAGTAGAGGAGGAGACTTTAAATGTTGAGCCCTCGGGTTCTGCGCCCGAGGAGTCTTCTGCATTAGAAGCTCCAGGGTCACCAGAGGATCGGTTGTTTCTGGTTAAAAGTATGCTT
>JADRCD010121584.1:0-14389 GCA_019843815.1 Montemys delectorum
TTGGGGAGGAAAGGGTTTATTTGGCTTACACTTCCACATGGCTGTTGATCACCAGAGGAAGTCAGGACTGGAACTCAAGTGGGTCAGGAAGCAGGAGCTGATGCAGAGGCCATGGAGGGATGTTCCTTACTGGCTTGCTTCTCCTGGCTTGCTCAGCCTGCTCTCTTATAGAACCCAAGACTTCCAGCCCAGGGATGGCACCACCCCTTTGATCACTAATTGAGAAAATGCCCCACAGCTGGATCTCATGGAGGCATTTCCCCAACTGAAGCTCACTTCTCTGTGATAACTCCAGCCTGTGTCAAGTTGACACACAAAACTAGCCAGTACAGTTACTTATTCCTTCACATGGCACAGAGATTTATTACAATTGGTTATTGATCAAGCTGACTCATAAAAAAAGATAGTTGTCTTTTACCTGTTCAAAAATTCATCCTTAACTGATATGTGCCCCTGTACAATCCATACAAACACCTTTATAGAACTAAAAACTTGGTTGTAAGGTTCATATACTACAGAATGAAACACCAAGATGCAGCTCTGACAAGATTCATCCTCAGGGATGCTGCGATGACTTGCTGGTCCAGCTCCCTGCCTTGTACTGCCTCACTTGATGCTGTTTCCAGAGACTGGCTTCTAGAATAACTTCAAGAGTGGCTACCAATCCCCAATAACCTCAGTTCATCTAGCTTTTCATATGGTTCCAGTCAGGACTTCAGCTAAGTCCTGAAGTTTCTAAGTATACAGAAATTGGATAACAAAGGATATAGCCAGCTTTCTTAACTCTAACCAATTTGTCTAACATTCCTACCCCTCTCCACCCTTTTTTAAAAAAATATTTCTTTGCCACAACTCAGCAGGAAGAAGTTGTAGATAGTCTCCATCCTGATTCCTTGGGTTTGGGTGTCTGGTTATAGTTATCTTATAAATTATAGATAGGTTGTCATTTTAAGGGATAATTTGGAAATGGTCATAATTTTGGACAGGAAGAGAACAAAATAGAGAGCTTAGACTTGTTGATTTGTATCTTTCCTTTTGTCTTCTTTGTCCTTTCTTAGGTAAAAGAAAGGAGGTTGAAAAGGAAAAAAGTAGGATAGAGTAATACTATAATAAATTAGATATGTGGGATAGATTACTAATTTACTCTTAAAACATTTTATGGCCCTAATCTTACATTGGTACAAATGTTTACATTTTGATGCAGAATTGAAGGTTGACATCCTTACGTTTGTACAGAATTTATATATTGATACAGGTTCAAGGTTTTCATTGATATAAATCTTTGCATATTGATACAAAATTTAAAATTAATTTTCTTACTTTAGATAGGTGTTGTGCCCATGCAACTCATTTAAGAATACAAGGCCTAGACCCAGTCCTTCTAAAAGCTGCTACCACAAACTGTTTAGGATGATTAAGTAATGCAAGTTAATAGTCAGATAATAAACTCATGGTAATAGTAGATTCTGATTTATTATAAGAAAGTGTTTTCAATATTATTCAAATAGTAAATAGCTAAGAGTAGCTTAATAGCTACTGTAAATAGTTTAACAGTTCAGCTAATATATATATAATAGTCATATATATACACATATGTATATATCTTCACATATATATACTTTTTAAAAACATCAGAAATACAGAGAATATGGTATTTAAAATCATTTCATTATTAATAGATCTTTTGACTAGGAGACATGTCTGCTCCTGCCAATATACCCATCCCACTTCAAAGAAGATATTTAGCATCATTATCTCCATATGGAGTTGTTCCAATTGTTACAAGGTAGCTTCTGGGTAAGAATTGCCTTAATTTCATCTACAGGCAAAATGCTGTGCAAAAAAGGACAAATGGATGCAGGGTATTGACTGCTGAGCTCTGCCAACACAGGTAAGCTAGTCCTTCATAATTACTGCTTCATTTAAGGTCCGTCAGATGGTTCTGGACCAGAAGGCTGAACACAGATGCTCTAGTGTTATAAGGGACTGACCAGGCAGTCAGCTGACTCTGTACATTGTAAAAATTTTGGAAGCTATGCTTCTATGCTTCCTACACATTCAGCAAATATTTAATTCCTTCTCAGATCTATGTTGAGGTTGAAGACTAGCTATAGTCTCATAATTGAACTTAAATTGTCTAACATTAGGAAGATGTTTCAGATTTGAAGGGATGGTTTTCAGTTGGTAATACAAGTTAAAGTCAAACCTAATTGAGGTACAGAATTGTAAACTATTTAAGTTAGGATACATGACAGAATACTTAAACTGCCAAATATGATAGACTGGATGCTGTAAGTGTGTATCGTACCATACATTTTTCACATTTATTATAATTATATACATTGTACATCTGAGAGAAAAGGTCTTTTTAATGCACGAAAAGGAGGAAATGTTGTAGATTTGGTTTATTGCTTGTATTATGTTAATTAGATCTCCCAAATTACATGATAATTTGAAAGTTTTCATGTAAGACATGGGGGTCCATGCTCCCAGTTGGCTTTGATTGGTAAATAAAGTTGTCAGTGGCCAATGGTTGGGCAGGGAGACAGAGATGGGACTTTTAGGATTCCCAGGCAAGAAACACAGGACTGGGAGAAAGCAGAATCACCATGCTAAAAGAGGAATAGGAGCTGGGCTTGTGAGCTGAAATAGGAGAAAGCATACAGTTATGTAAGAGCCAGGGAAGAGCGGACCCAGCCCTTCCCCCATTGGGTATAGGGTAGCAAAGACGGAATATAGATTCTAGTAAGAAGTTATTCAAGAGTAACAGGGAGGAGGCATTAGCAACGTGAAAGTTTGGGAGTGGCACAGCCATTGAGCTAATTAAGGCATATTAAATATAAACCTGTGTGTGTGTGTGTGTGTGTGTGTGTGTGTGTGTGTGTATGTGTGTGTGTGTCTTTTATTCAAGAATCCAGAGCATTGGAGTGGGTAGCAAGGAACTCATGCTGCCACCTCCAGAGAGACTAGAGTGGATTAATCACCTACAGCTATACATTAACATTTCTAAAAAGTTATATAAAAATATATAAAATGTTATATAAAATTATATCTTGGACAGAAGGGAGTGGTAGTTTGACTCCCCTGGAATGATTAGGTCTTATGAATACCTTGAGATCCTCTTCTCTCTTCTGAAGGGAATATTAACAGCCCAATTCCTATAGACCTAGATTTCCTATAGATGTTTAATTTACTGCTGTGACCTTGGGCCAAGGTCTCCAATGGCTTACCCTTTACCTCAATTTGGGCCTGTCACTGGACCTCCTTTCCCTCAGTCTCTTATCCATTTTTGTCCCTGCAGTTCTTTTAGACAGGGACAATTCTGGGTCAGAGATTTTGACCTATCCTTCCACTTGATGCTCTGCTTTTCTACTGGAGGTAGACTCTACAAGTTCCCTTTTCCCACTGTTGGGAAATTCATCTAAGGTCCTTCCATCTAAGTCTTGAGCATCTCTCACTTCCCAGGTCTCTGGTACATTCTAGAGGGTCCACCTACCTCCTACCTCCAGAAGTGCCTGCTTTCTTTCTGCTGGCCCTCAGGGATTTCAGTCCTGTTCCACACCAATACCTGATCATGTTTCGCCTTCCCTCTTCCAGTTCCCTCTCCTATACAGATCTCTCTCCCTCTGCTCCCCATTGATTGCTTTCTTCTTCTTCCTCCCAAGTGGGATAGAAGCATCTCACTTGGGTTCTTCAGCTTGTTAACCTTCTTGAGTTCTGTGGATTGTATCCTGGGTATTCTGTACTTTTTGGGTAATATTAATTTATTAATGAGCACATACCATGCATATCCTGTTGGATTTGAATTACTTCACTCAGGATGATATTTTATAGTTCCATCCATTTGCCTACAAAACACATGATGTCCTCCTTCTTAATAACTGAGTAGTATTCCATTGTATAAATGAACCACATTTTCTGTATTCATTCTTTTGTCATGGGACATGTGGGTTGTTTCCAGCTTCTGGCTATCACAAACAAGGCTGCTATGAACATAGTGGAACATGTGTCCCTGAGGCATGGTGAGATATCTTTTGGCTATATTCCCAAAAGTGGTATAGCTGGGTCTTCAGGTAGTTCTATTTCCAATTTTCTGAGAAACTTCCAGATTTCCAGAGTGACTGTACCAGTTTGCAATCTGACCAGCAATGGAGGAGTGTTCCTCTTTCTCCACATCCTTGCCAACATGTGTTGACACCTTAGGTTTTGATCTTAGCCATTCTGATTGGAGTTTCAGAATCGTTTTGATTTGCATTTCTCTGATCACTAAGGACTTTGAACATTTCTTTAGGTGCTTCTCAGCCATTCGAGATTCCTCTGTTTTGAATTCTCGGTTTAGTTTTATACGACATTTCTTGATCAGGTTGTTGGTTTTTTGGTGGTTAGCTTCTTGAATTCTTTATGTATCTTGGATATTAGCTTTCTATCAGATGTGGGGCTGGTAAAGATTCTTTTCCCACTCTGTAGGTTGCTGATTTGTCTTATTGACTATTTCCTTTGCCTTATAGAAGCTTTCCAGTTTCATGAGGCTCCATTTATCAATTCTTGATCTTAGAGCATGAGCCATTGGAGTTCTGTTTAGGAAATTTTCCCCTGTGCCAATGAATTCAAGGCTCTTTTCCACTTTATCTTCTATTAGATTCAGTTTATTTGGTTTTATGTGTAGGTCCTTGATCCACTTGGACTTCAGCTTTGTGCAAGGTGATAATTATGGTCCTTTTTTCATTTTTCTACATACAGGCAGCCAGTTAGACCAGCACCATTTATTGAAGATGCTTTCTTTTATTTCGATTGTATATTTTTGGCTTCTTTGTCAAAGATCAAGTGTCCTTAAGTGTGTGGTTTTATTTCTGGGTCTTCAATTCTATTCAATTGATCAACCTGTCTGTTTCTGTGCCAATGCCATGCAGTTTTTAACACTATAGCTCTGTAGTAAAGCTTGAGGTCAGGGATGGTGATTTCCCCAGCCATTCTTTTATTGTTAATAATTGTTTTGCTATTCAGGGTTTTTTGCCTTTTCATATGAAATTGAGAATTGCTCTTTCCATGTTGAAGAATTGTGTTGGATTTTGATCTGTAGATTGCCTTTGGTAGGATGGCCATTTTTACTATATTAATCCTGCCAATCCATGAGCATGGAAGATCTCTCCATTTTCTGAAATCTACTTTGATTTCATTCTTGAGAGACTTGAAGTTATTGTCAACAGGTCTTTCACTTGTTTAGTTAGAGTTACCCCAAAACGTTTTTATCATTTGTGGCTATTGTGAAGGGAGTTCTTTCCCTAACTTCTTTCTCAGCCTGTTTATCATTTGTATAAAGGAAGGCTATTCATTTTTTGAGTCAAATTTATGTCCAGACAATTTGCTAAAGTTGTTTATCAGCTGGAGAAGTTCTCTGGTAGAATTTTTGGGGTCACTTATGTATACTATCATATCATATGCAAATAGTGATACCTTTATTTATTCTTTATCAATTTTTGTCCCTTTGGCCTCTTTTTGTTGTCTTATTGTTCTAGCTAGCACTTCGAGTACTATATTGAATAGATATGGGGAAAGTGGGCATCCTTGTATTGTCCCGATTTTAGTGGAATTGCTTCAAGAATGTCTCCATTTAATTTGATATTGGCTGTTGGTTTGCAGTAAATTGCTTTTACTATGTTTAGGTATGATCCTTGAATTCCTGATCTTTCCAATACCTTTAACATGAAAGGGTATTATATTTTTTCTAATGCTTTTTCTGCATCTAAGGAGATGATCATGTCATTTTTTTCTTTGAGTTTGTTTATATAGTGGATTACATTAATGGATTTTTGTATATTGAGCCAACCTTGCATCTATGGAATGAAGCCTACTAGAATGATGGTTTTGATGTGTTCTTGGATTTGGTTTGGAAGAATTTTATTGAGTACTTTTCCATCGATATTCATGAGTGAGATTGGTCTGAAATTCTTTTTTTTTGGTTGAGTCTTTGTGTGGTTTAATTACCAGAGTAATTGTGGCTTCATAGAACAATTGTTTCTATTTTATGGACTAGTTTGAGGAATATTGATATCAGGTCTTCTTTGAAGGTCTGGTAGAATTCTGCACTAAATCCATCTGGCCCTGGGCTTTTTTTGGTTGGGAGGTTTTTAAGGACTTCTACTTCCTTATGGGATATGGGCCTGTTTAGATAGTTTACCTTCTCTTGATTTAGCTTTGGTATGTGGTATGTATTTCTCTGGATTTTCCATTTTTCTTGAGAAATACATACCACATACCAATATCTCTTGGTGTAGCAGGATCTGATGATTTTTTTTTGAATTTCCTTCGTTTCTGTTGTTATATATCACTTTTCATTTCTGATTTTGTTAATTTCAATACTGCCTCTGAGCCCTTTAGGGTTTATGTATATTGCTGATTCTCTCAAAGAACCAGCTTTTATCTTTTTTTTTCTTTTTTTGATTTTTTTTGTATTGTTCTCTTTGTTTCTCTTTGGTTGATTTCATCCCTAAGTTTGACTATTTTCTGCTGTCTGTTCCTCTTGGGTGTGTTTGCTTCTTTTTGTTCTAGAGCTCTAGTGTAAGATATCTCCAGTTTCTTTACCAGGGCACTTAGTGCTATGAATTTTCCTCTTACAACTGCTTTCATTGTGTTCCATAAGTTTAGGTATGATAGATCAACAATTTCATTAAATTCCAGGAAGTATTTATTTCCTTTATTTTTTTCTTCCCTGACCAAATTATCATTCAGTAGAGAGTTGTTCAGTTTCAACATATATGTGGGCTTTCTGTTGTTTTTGTTGGTATTTAAGACCAGCCTTAATCCATGGTGATCTGATACAATGCATGGGATTATTCCAATCTTCTTGTATTGGTGGAGGGCTGTTTTGTGACCTATTATATGGTTTATTTTGGAGAAGATGCCATAAGGTGCTAAGAAGAAGGTGTATTCTTTGTTTTGGATGAAGTGTTTTGTAGGTACCCATTAAATCCATTTGGTTCATAACTGCTATTAATTTCACTATGTCTCTGTTTAGTTTCTGTTTCAATGACCTGTCCATTGGTGAGAGTGGGGTATTGAAGTCTCCCACTATTATTGTGTGGGTTCAATATGTGTTTTAGTAAAGTTTTTTTTGAATGTGGGTGTCCTTTCTATTTGGGAGATACATGTTCAATATTGAGGCTTTCTCTTGGTAGATTTTTCCTTTGATGAATATGAAGTGTCCTTCCTTATCATACTTGCTAAGTTTTGGTTGAAAGTCTATTTTATTGGATATTAGGATGGCACCTCTAGCTTGTTTCCTGAGACCATTTTCTTGGAAGATCTTTTTCCACCCTTTTACTCTGAGATAGTTCTATCTTTGTTATTGAGGTATGTTTCTTGCATGTACCAAAATTTCAGATCTTGTTTGTGTATCCAGTCTGTGAGCTTATATCTTTTTATAGGTGAGTTGGGTACATTAATATTGAGAGATATTAAAAGTAGATGACTGTTGGTTCCTGATACGTTTGTTTTTGTAGGTGGCTTTATGTGCTTGTGGTTCTCTCCTTTTGGCTTTGTTGTGACATTCTTTTCTTTGGTGTAGGTACTTTCCTTGTGTTGAAGCTTTCCTTTTAAGGTCCTCTGTAGGGCTGGATTGGTAGATAGATCCTATTTGAATTTGGTTTTGTCCTAAAATATTTTGGTTTCTCCATCTATGTTGATTGAGAGTTTTACTGAATATAGTAACCTGGGCTGACATTTGTGTTCTCTTAGAGTCTGCATGATGTCTGACCAGGCTCTTCTGGTTTTCATAGTCTCTGTTGAGAAATTTGGTGTAATTCTGATAGGTCTACTTTTGTATGTTACTTGGTGTTGTGGGAAATATTAAAAAAAAAAATAACTATCATGTTCCCTCGCTTGCACTGCCAACTCTCTGCCCCAGCTGCCTGGATGGCCATGCACTGGTGGACAGTGGCTGGCCTGTTTTATTTTGTGAAGACTCTCTGGCTCAGAGCTCCTGAAATGTCTCTACCCAGCTTGCTAAGCTTCCAATGGCAGGTCGCTACCATGTCAGTCCCATGCTTCAAACCACCCACGACCTTTGTGGTACACATTAAGCATAGTCACATTTTGCAGTAATACCTTTCTCTCTTGAATCCAGATGAGCTGCCACATGAAGGAAAATGCAACACAAACTTAGTTCAGAAACAATGCTAACTCAAGCTCTGGGCAAAACAACTAAAACCTAACCTTATAAGCCTTATTAAAATCTGATTCCTCCGGTGGTGAATCCTTGTGTATCTGCCATGATACCAGAAAACTCTAGCAGCTACATCCTACCCTTATGCTTTCCCTGTTCTAAAGGCCTAACCCTCTCCTGCTTCCTCTCTTCCTCTCTCCAACCTGGATGTCCCACCTACTCTCCTAGTGACTGGCTCCTTTATTCATTAAGGGGTTGGTTCACAAGAAGTTACCTGAGTATGATTCACTCCTTGTCAGCAGCCCTTCCCAGGAGAACACAATTAGCATCAACAAACAGCACCAGGCCAATCCACAACACTTCCCCCTTTCTGTTCTAATAAAAAACAAAATCTTTCTCTCAAATATAATTAGAGCACAACTCTTACTATTTTGTAATTTATAAGGTATATGATAGACCTAACACCCAGTCCATCATTTATACCTGTAAGATAGAACATCATCATTTATTTTAAATTAAAATACTTAGGATTATACCTTGACTTATGTCTTGGCTTTAGACTGTATGCCATCTGAAAACCATCCTTTCAAATCTGTTCTCTCAAAGTAAATAGCCTGGGTTGGCTACGAGACTATAAGTAGTTTTTCAACCTGGTCAGAATCTGAGAATGACCAACATCAACTGAAAACATATAGGAAGCTTAACACAGCTTTTAGATTAGAAACAAATTGTGGAGACAGTTACCTATGCAGCCCCAGTAAGTCAGGAAGATGGAGCATGTCTTCAGCCTTCTGGCCCAGGATCATCTGACAGACCTTTGAGATAATAGGAATGTTAATGCTTATTCTGTCTGGGAAGAATGAACTTTCAAGAACAGTACAGGTCTGCAGGAGAGATTGGCAATTTTCTGCCCGGTGGTGACCTAGCCACAAATGTACAGCCTCACCTGGAGGTAAGATGCTTAGTTGATTCTTTTAATCCATGAGTGGTAAGCTGTTAGGAGCAAATTTGTCTCAACAAGTTAATAAATAACATTAAATGTCACATTCTGTGGATTTTTGATGTTTTTGAAAACCAACTACTTATGTAAAGTAATCTGGACTATTTTCCATTAACTACTCTTAGCTGTTTCTAATTAAAATATCTGAAAACACCCTAACAGTAAACTCAGAGCCATGAATTTGTTATTTGGCCCTTAACTCACAGGCTTAATGATCTCAGATCAGTTTATAAAAACAGTAATAGAAGGACTGGGTCTAAGTCCTGTACTTTTAAATTTTTAGTATTAGTAGAAGAAATTTGTATCAATGAAAACCTTGATTTTGCATCAAAATAAATTCTGTACTAAAATAAGAAATTATGACTTCAGCTTAGTAACAATTAAAAAGATTTCTACCAAATGAGATTATGGCTATACAATCAATTCTAGCTATTTTCTCCCTGTTCCAATTATGACCATTTCTACACTCCCTAGAAAGACAACCTATAATAACCACCTCCAGCCCCAAAGTCCGGGGAACTGGGTCAATGGTTCTTCATAACTTCTTCAAGCTGAATATGGGCGTTGAGATATTTTGAAGGGATGAGAGAAGGGTAGGGAAAATGGGGGATTGGTTGGCCTTGAGAAGGCCTCATGAGGGACTGTATTAGTCTCTGATGTCTGTGTCCTGACTGGATCTGGCTGAAAGTCCACGTCATAAGGAGTTCAAGCATGTCTGACAATGAGACTTACCAAGACTGTATGTTCTGTATTATACAAATCTCAAGACAAAATTTCAGTATCATCAAGATAACCTTTTTGTTTGATTCTCTGGAATCTAGTACTTCAGGGGGTCTCCCTCTACCAATTGTGCTCCATATTACTCTGGAAGTATATATATACACTGATTACCTTTCTAAAAATGCAAAGACAAAATTTTTCTCCTAAATCAGCATATCCTTGAGCCAGTAACCAGCAAAACCTTTATTTTGACCTCTCTCCCAGAGGATTTAATATAACCACAAAAGTCAAAATCACACCCATTTTAAAAGTTAAAACAATCCAAAACAGATGAAGTAAACTAAAATATTGTATGTGCCTATTCTTAGGTCTTTTCTACTTTGCCATGCAGGATAATAACCCAAAATTCCCATAGAGTCCACATTAGACAGAATTTGAGTATCTTGTAAAATGTATTAGAGCAATATATCTTTCTACTATCTTTAAAGCAATTAATTCAAACTTTCACTAATATTCCTACAGGAAGCAGGTAGTCTTTACTTGTTAAGCTCTCTGCCTAGAGCAGGCACCTTGTTATACCATCTATCTGTTTGGCTCTCTACCTGGGGGCACAGACGTCTATTTCATTAATACCTGTTCACTGCCCTCTCTACTTGAAGTCAGTGAACAATTTTCCCTATTCTAGAGTTCCAAACCGCAGGCAAAATTCCCTACATGATTCAGACAAAATCTGTATATAAATCTATCCTAAAAGCAAATAATCCCAATTTTATAAATTCACAGTTCAATCAATCTCTGACCCCAAAAGTAGACAACTTCCTTCCTCCAGCTCTCTGACTCAGAGCAGCCTGCACTCCCCATGGCAAGGGACCTCAGAGCCTGCTTTCTAAGTTTCTATTTTTTTTTTAAACGTTTACTGCATTCTGATGAGAAAAGTTACATGATTTCAATTTATCTGAATTTGTTAACATTTAAAAACATTTTAAGTAAGTAGAATTAAATCATATTTTTTGTCTCCCTTTTGTACCTCAACTCCTCCCAGAGATCCCCCTTCAATACTTACAATATCTTTTTTGTCATATTCTTTAAAATTTATAAAATATTATAACAATACAAATGAGTATTATGAAAGTTATTTGATATAAAACAACAATTTAACAGTCTTATGTAAATGCTTGTCTACAGCAATACTGAAAATACATATGTTTTTCTCAATATAAATTTTAAATAACTCCAAATATATTAACTATATATTTCAAAATAGTACATCACTACTAGTATTTTCTTAAATGAACATAAATAGATAAAGTCTTTTTTGTTTGTTTTGTATTTAGTAGAGTTTAAAATCTTGGCTCTTACTGTGGTACAAGCTCAAAATAAGAACAATTTTTAGACATTGAATTTCATTGTAATAAGGCTGTACTTCAATGATCCTCACATCACCAAAGGATTTTATCTCTATTATTGCTAAGCTGAGAGTTGACAGTTCGGCTGCACCAAGGAATGGATTGTAGGCATGATTTTTGACTACAGACTTCCTGCTATGGTCAATGCTATTTGACTTGAGAGAATGACTTTATTTTCAACCCACAAAGAACAGGTTACATTCATTTAAGAAATGGTATGTGTATTAAGATGGTCTAACCATAAAGTCATTCACCAACTGTTTCAATGAACAGTGGTTCTGCTTGGAGGATGGCACAGACATTACGTGAGGGTAAGAATCTGGTTCACTGGCTGTGATGATTTTGAAAAGCATTCATCTCAGAGAAAGATGACTTATAAAGTCCTGTTCTTTAAACTTGATACAATAGTTACAAACATCAAGCAAAGCATTCAGTCTCACTCTTTGTTTTTCTCTTACAAGCCACCTCTCTAGTTAATTGTCTATGTTTTTTTTGGGGTATATAAATACTTTTGAAGTATGTGAGCTGTTCTGAAAACCATAGTATACTGTAAAAACATGAAATAAGCAATACTACTGAAAGAGAGGCTGAGATAGGAGAAGCAAGATTTCAAGACCCTTATGTTATAGACAGCAAGACACTGTTATCAACAAACAAGCTGAAAGTGTATATAGATTGTACAATATTGCACCCATTTCTCCAATTACCAAATTAGAGAGACCATCGGATGACAATCAACAAATTTCTAATTCCTTCTATTTTTGGATTTCAATCGATTAGGATATGTTGGTAATATTAAGTTTCATATTAAGATATTAAGAAAAAGTAATTGTCACTTCCTGTTGTTTTTGTTGTAAGAGGTGGAATTAGGTTTGTGTGGATTTGTTGAAAGATTACTTTCTTGCTTCTTCTAGGGTGTAGTTTTGCTCCTTATGTTGATGTTTTCCATCTATTATCCTTTGTAGGGCTGGATTTGTGGAAAGATATTGTGTAAACTTTGTTTTGTCATGGAATTTCTTGTTTCCTCCATCTATGGTAATTGAGAGTTTTGCTGAGTATAGTAGCCTGGGCTGGCATTTGTGTTCTTGTAGGGTCTGTATGACATCTGCCCAGGATCTTCTAGCTTTCATAGTCTCTGGTGAGAAGCCTAGTGTAATTCTGATAGGCCTACCTTTATAGGTTACTTGACCTTTTTCCCTTACTGCTTTTAAAATTCTTTCTTTGTTTAGTGCATTTGGTGTTTTGATTATTATGTGATGGGAGGAATTTCTTTTCTGGTAAAGTCTATTTAGAGTTCTGTAGGCTTCTCGTATGTTCACGGGAATCTCTTTCTTTAGGTTAGGGAAGTTTTCTTCTATAATTTTGTTGAAGACATTTACTGGACCTTTAAGTTGGGAGTCTTCACTCTTTCCTGACTTTTAGATGTGTTGGTGTATTCAGGGCTTGCTGTGGGTGGGAGAACTGGGTTCTGATGAAGCCCACATATTTTGGCTTCTGTTGCTTATGGTCTTGCACTTGCCTCTTGTCATCTGGTTATCCCTGGTGTTTGCTGGTCTGTGTGACTCTGTCTAGAGTTTGCCTCTTTTGTCCCTGGATTACTTCAGGGCTCCAGGTAGGCCTGAGGCCCTGGCTGTATCAGACTACCTGTGGGATCTTCCAACCAGGGGCTCTTCAGAGGGGCAGAGAAGCTGCTATCTGTTGTCCTGGCTGCCGTAGATTTCCTGGGAGACCTTCAGACTCTTGGGTCTTCAGAAGAGCAGTCAAGCTGTTGTCCTGTGTGATGATGTTCTCCAGGGGAGCCTAAGGACTGTGGTTTTTGTTTCCCTGTGTACAGCAGAACTCTGAGGAGGCAGTCAGTCTGTCAGGTTCATTGCCTTGCATGCTACAGAGCCCCTGGGAGGTCTTCAGACTGTGGTGTTTGTTGCCCAGTTGTTCTGTGTACAGAGGAGCTCCTGGGATGTCTTCAAGCTGTGGTATCTCCAGGGGAACAGTCAAGCTGGTGATCAGTTGCTCAGTTGCCCTATGTGCAGAGGATCTCCTGAGATGCCTCAGGCTGGTGTTGTCAGTTGCCTGGATTGCTCTGAGTGCAGCCAATCTTCTGGGATATGGTTTCTTCAGGGGAGCAGACTGGCTAGCAGTTTGCCCCAGCAGAGGGTGGAATGGGAATGGTATTTGGTGGGTGGGGGGCTTTGAGGAGTCATGGGTCCCAAGTGCATTGAGCTTCCAGTAGCAGCTCTGGGGCGGGGGTCCTTACCAACTGGTCTGAGTGCAGTTGGAAATTCTGGGATGGCTCAGTATATGGTGTCTTCTGGGGAGCCGACTAGCTAGCAGTCTGCCCCAGCAGTAAGTGATGGGCAGAGGACCTTTCATTACTTTTGATACAGGGTCTATCAGGGAACTTGGAGCTTACTGACTTTTGTCTCCTTCCTCCAATGCTAGGATTGTAGGTGTGTGTCACCATGCTCATCATTTTTCTGTGGGTACTGGAGATTTAAACACATGTCCTTCTTGCACATGAGTACTATACCAATTTAGCTATCTCCATATATTAAATTTTCTTTATCTACTTATCCATTGATGGACATCCAGGTTGGTTTTGGTTGTTATAAAAAGTGAAGTAATACATATGGCTGTGCAAGGATTTCTGCAGTTGGGCTGACTTGGAGTCTTTTAGGGACATATTCAGGAATGGTATAGTGGCTTTGACTTTCAATTACTGGTATTATGTGCATGAACCCCTACACATGGATAAAGTGTTTGCTATAAGTGATTATCAAATAGTCATCAAAGTAGAGTGTGATATTGCCTCCTGGTGGGACTTCATGACACTTGGGAGGTAACAAATGGCATAAATCATAGATATCAGTGAATAAAAGCCACCTGAAGGGTAGCAGGGCTCCTGTGCTGTGCCAAGACTTTTTTTTTTATTATTTCCTTGGCCTTACCTAAGAACTAAGGAATTTTTTCCTGCCTTGTGAAACCTAATTTAAATTCCATTTAAAATGTTAGCTCCTAGTATATCAAGGGGCTAAAAGTTTAGCTCAAGATGGTAAGTACCGTGTGTGTGTGTGTGTGTGTGTGTGTGTGTGTGTGTGTGTGTGT